>JALKAD010000040.1:0-39938 GCA_024500015.1 Ulva compressa | reverse complement strand
CTCAGCGCTGCGCAGCTCTGCGCACGTACACGCCGGGCTCTTGCGTTTATCTCCGTGTATACGTAACACCCAGCACGTAGACACAGCACGCAGGCCAGGCATGTACACACCGCGCTTTGTTTTATTTCGTGCGTTTATCCCTCGGCGCTGTTGGGGCATTGATATACTAATATTGCAGTGTAACACAGCGCGCGCTCAGCTGTGCTCAGTGGATGCGTCTCAATCTGCCGTACCAGTACCGGATTCATGGGCCATCAATCGCGAGTACCGCGGTATACCGTACTGTGCGCATGCATCACTCCCCAACGAGGGCCTAGCTAGGCCTAGGTCAGCTGACTGTCGCGATGTGCGAGATACGCCACAGAGTTATGCTCCACAAGGTGGTAGAACACACAGGCACGATTCATGGCAATGCATCAAACACATTCACCATGGCCGAATGCCGTATACGTACACTGTCGCGATGTCGGTCAGCACTTGGACTCTCGCGCCGAGATTCGGCATTTTGGCGGCGGTGAGCCACAAGGGCGCCGGCTGCTGGTGCACGTGCACATGTGTTACACGGTGATAAATCTAGGACCCAGCAGCGCCGAGGCAACAGACCAGGCAACACGCAAAAAGGCAGACAGCCCATCGCAAGTACCAAGGCTACTCTCCGCACGAGCTAATGCCAGAACGATTTCGCTCAAACTTGCGCTGCCATGAAAGCGAACACACACACGCGCAAGCACACACACACACACATACACACACAGACACACACAAACAACGCATGAACCGAGCGCAGCACCGCGCAGTACCACACACTCCATGCGCACCCCAAACACAGTCAGCACGCTCCAGGCCCACTGGCGGGCGCCTACCCGACACCATCAGGCTACACGGGCGCGCAGCCGCGCGCTACGGCCATCTCCGAAGCCGCGAGGCACCGGTCCCAGGGGCCGCAGCCACAGCCAGCCAGGCTGTACGAGCGGTGGCCGGGAAGGGGGGCAGAGGAGAAATGGCGGTCGTGCGCGGGCAGGAGGGAAGAGGGAGGGAGGGGAGAGGGAGGGAGGAGGAGGGACGGGGTGGGGGGGGGCACTTCAGGGGGGGGGGGGGGGGGCGGGGGATCAGAGCTTAACGGGCGGAGGCGGGGGGAGGCCACGACGCAAGCCTATGCGCGATGGCCCGTCAGCGCCGGCAGGCCGTCCGTGGGGACAGGAAGGCCCGCCAGCAGCGCGCGCCCGACGAGTCTAGCGCGGAGGGGCGCGGCCGCCCGGGCTTGTCGCGCCAGCGCTCGGCACAATGTTGTGGACAGGTCGCGCATGGCATTCACGTGCACATGTGGCATCCACGCGCGCCGGACGCCATCCTCTACTATGATCGCTCGCACGGTGGACAATCTGGCGTTTGTCTCGGCCTATTCCTCAACACGGCCGTTCGCAGTTCAGGTCAATCTTCGCACCTTCTCCGTGCGTCCATGGCCATGCATTGTTTGCATGCGCTGGCCTGCCCACGCGTGGCAACGGGGCGCTAGCTCGGCACCGAGATCGCGCGTAGAAGTGGCCATGGTATTTATGATATTGCTCCTTGGGCTTCGAGACCATGGTCAACTTGACACAGCTAGCTACAGACATATGCTTGCGTCTGGGTCTCTTCGGCACGCGTACGTGTACATATCAGCTGTACATCTCTGCAGATTTGGCAGCACAGGCCAGGATTGACATCGCCACAGCTCCCTTCAAGTTGACTGTTTACTGGTCCCGCGCACATCAGAGCCTGAAATCCTGTAGACAGGAATACGTCTTTGCATTTGGTTCTTAAACAAACGGTGGTGCGCTTCTCACGGCTCATGCTCCTAGGCTTGTTTGACCAGCGTAGCACGCCACAGTATCGGATCAGGAGCCTCACCCCCGGGCCCCATGCTAGCGCTGACAGGCAGTCGACGTCGCGATCGGTCGACCGGAACCGTACGTGGCGGCTATAGCTACCTACGCACAGTGCCTATGCCTGTGTTGCCAAACCCCTCCAGATTTGGCTGTCTTGAATTTGTACCGAGAGATCATCTGTAAGCCTACGCTCCCGCACTTTCATGGATGTCGAAGGATGAGCTTAAGCTTCTTGACGCAACTTGAAGGCGTCCTAGGGTTCCGCATGAAGCCACGCCCTGCCACGGTCGGTGTGAGCACATGCATACGGGCAGCTGTTGGTGGCACAGAATGTCATCAGCCTTGGTGCTTGCGGTGGGCTGTCTGTTTGCGTGTTCCCTGGTCTGTTGCCTCGGCTGCTGGGTCCTAGATCTATCACTGTGTAACACAGAATGTCATCATGGATACGGGAATGTACTCATACGTATACGTACAGACAGAAATGCCCAGTGCCTTGAAAATGGCACATCTGACACCTAGCTGTTGGGCTCCTGCTGGGCTCCTCCTTCAATCCCAGTGTGACACTGGCACACCCAATCACCACGATGATCGTGTTCGTGTTTTTCTGCTTTTCTGCTTTTCTGCTCTTGTGCAGGCATCAGTGCGGACATCAGAAGTGCCCATACATTTTGAACCAGTACTTGAGTGTTACACGTACTTGAGTGCTGTCAATCGGCTGCATCATGGCTGTGGCTGTGGACATGTGTGAGCATCCTTGGCACAGCACAGCAGGTGCTTTGATCTGAGAATCATGGTAGGAACGGAAGGTATGAGGCAGGTGGGGCCAGCAGCAGGATATTGACATGCATGGTAGGACCACAGGCAGTGGAGTGCTGGCGTGACGGTGCATGCTGTGATGAAGGGTTGACAGTGCAGATAGTTCATGCTGTGATGAAGGGATGACGGTGCAGATAAGTTCACTCCAACAGTTCATTCCAACAGTTAAATCCAAATGTTCAATCCAAAAGTTCAATCCAATGCAGCTGCCAGGGGCAGCCTGGGTCAAAGGCTGTTTCCGACCAGCTTCCTCTGTGGAGGCCATCACAGGCCCTTCCTGTGTGTGTGTGTGTGCAAGTCACGAGCCATCAGCAATAGCCATGCTTGCAAAATCTCAGCTCTGTCCAGGGTACACAAGATGCCTGATTTGCCGTTGGCATGATTTTTGGTTGGCATAATCATCATGCCTGGTCTCGTTTTGGTGGGCGCCATGTGAGGGAACAATGACATGCACATCAGACAGTGTGAATTCACCATGAAACTCAATGAAAACCATGGCAGTATCCAGATGTACATGATTTGGCCCTGCACTGTCCATGCATGTGGCACACATGCACCATGGATGCACATGCTGGCCAAGTCCATTCCATCAACAACAGTACCCTCCGACCAGAGACTGGTGCTGCTGCATTGCAATGCGCTGCTGTGTTCTGCATTGCAATGCAGCTCAACTACCCATGGTGGCTGCTGGTGACACATGCTGCTGTGTGGGGGGCGGCAGCCCCCGGGCTCTCACGGGCGGTGATGGAGTGTTCGACTGGGGCCGGCTGTAGTGGGGGTGCTGATGTTGGGGGGTCGGTGGCGGCCGGGTCTGCCGGGGTGGGCGGTAGTACGTAGTGTGGCGGGTGGTTGCTGTGTGAGGCTGTGGCGAGGGGTCGTGGTGGTGGGGTGCGGGAGTGTGCGTGTGTGTGGATGCGTGGGTGTGGTTGTGTCGGCTGAGTTGGTTCGTTGTGGCTTTTCACCCGAGACAGTTGCTGCTTGTTGTTGTTGTCTGCTTTCGAGGGGGTTTTGGCTGTCTGCTTTCCTGCTGTTGCCCTCGCTGCCGGGCTCTTGCGTTCATCTCCGTGTAACACATGCTGCTGTTGAGAATTCTGTCTGAAGGTGGGGATACAACTATGGTGTGTCCACAACACTGGCAGTAGCATGCACACTTCCGTGATAGTTCATGAAATATCACCAGTGGACCACTGCATGCGCAGTGGTGACTCTGCCATTCTGCGTGTGTTAACTAATTACTCAGTGGGAGATCAAGGCCCCAGATCAAGGCCGGGGGCCCCACCAGCTCAAAACAAACGATCACAAGCACCACAACCACCCACCGCACTGACAACGAACACAGCCAGCAGCGAAAACCCATAGCAAGCACGCCAACACAGCGCATCATTGCGCAGTCTGTGTACAGGCCATTCACATGCACCAGGTGTTGGGGACCGCGGCGCCTAGCCGGTGCAAAGCCAGCTGCTAACAGCTGTGTTACACAGTGATAGATCTAGGACCCAGCAGCGCCGAGGCAACAAACCAGTCAACGTGGTGTGCGCTGGTGTGCAGTACCACGTGGCGCCCCAGTTGCCACGGATGGTGTATTAAACTGTGATAGATGAACGCCTCGGTAGCGCCTAAGGCACAAAGTAGGGAACAAACAAAACAAGACAAACAAACAATCACAAGCAGCACCCTCACGGGTGCTATGCAGTGGCAACATGTGCAGCCATCTGAAGATCCCGACGTTGCTCCTCCGGTTGCTTGTGGCAGAGAATCTGCAAGAGTCCGCACAAATACTAGTGGTTGTCTAGCAGCACCGGGTAGCACAATACACGCTTGTCCAATTCATTGCGCAGCAAGTAACGTCAATGTAGGAAAGTTCAAATCTGTGGTTATGATTGTTCTGGTGCAGGGGTGTGGTGCTGGGCGCCTGTGGTGCTTGTGTTCCATGATGTGATGGCATGCTTGAGTCCCTTCTTTGTGCTGACGCTAGCGTGTACAGCTACTAGTAGCAGTACAGCATCACCATGGAAGCGGACAAGAAACACATGATACTGACAGGGTGGGGAAGGAACTAGGAATTCAAGTTTGAATGCAAGCAAGACGCCATGGACACATGCACTTAACATGAAGAACAGCATCACAGCACAACAGGCATGCATGCAGAACGGCCACGACAGGCGTGAAAAACTCAGCACATGACACAAAAATTGTACTACTACAGTATGCATGAATATGACCCAGCATTCCCACAGCCATTGCTCCAAGCAGCAGTGTGACAATGCAGGCGACCCAGTACTCAGCCAGAGTACCTCGAGCCTTGCAAACAGTCTTGTGCCGCATGCAGATCCACCATCCAGAAGCCATGTTCTTCATGCCCCTACATACACCAGCCTCAGACGCCCGCGGCCAGGCGCACGCCTCCCGGCTGAACCGTGCTGCCGCTGTGGCCGCCGCCGTGCTCGCGCTTGTGGCCACCCCTTTCTGCGTCCGCGCCGAACTTGAGGCCGCCTGCGACGCCGTCATCATGGACAGCCTCCCCGCCCTGGCAGAAATGTTCCCGGACCTCTTCACCGCCGACGGCTGCGCCAACTCCTCCATCCTCCAAGTCTGCGAACTCGAGTCGACGCCGGGCGTGTGCGATCTCAACCCGGACTGCCCCGCCGACCAAATCGAGAACGCAGGCTGCACAGACGATAACGCAGACACCGCCTGCTGCGTCCAGGAGCTCGTTCTGCCTTGCGACGACTGCGATCTCCTGCCGACGCGCTGCGTGTCGTTCTGCGCCGGCGGCCCGCCAGCGGCGCCGTTCTCCGAGGGTGAGGCCCGCGACTCCATCTGTGCGGACGTCGCCGACGTGCGGCTCGCGCTGCTTGTGGACGGCAACATGTCCTTCGGAACGACGGACGGGTGCGCGCGCTCCGAGGTGGAGGGCGTGTGCGACCTGAGGGGGCTAGAAGGTCCGTGCCGCCTCGTGCCGGAGTGCGACGCCTTCATCCCGGCGGAAGTCGGCTGCGATGACAACGGCGAGGACACGAGCTGCTGCAGCATCGTGCTGTCGAAGCCCAGCGCGGACGCCCCCGCCGAGATCGTGAACTGTGTCCAGGAGTGCGGCTTCCTCACACCAGCGGATGGGGTGGATCCGCCCCTGCCCGCTCCGGAGCCGACGACTGACGGCGAGTGCGCAGCGATATCGACAACGGCCCTGGAGAACCTCGCAGAGTCTGACCCCGATGCATTCACCACTGCCGGCTGCGACGCAGCCGACCCGCTTGCTTTCTGCGAGTTGCGCGGCACAGCCGGCCGCTGTGAGAGCAACCCGGCATGCCCGGCAAACCAGATCGTGGACAACCTGTGCACTGCGGCTGATGAGGAAGGGTCCTGCTGCACAGAGTTCCTTGTGAGGCCTTGTGAGAACTGCACGGAGCTGGTGCCGCTGTCGTGCGTGACATCGTGCGGCCGTGGTGTGGCTGACACGCCGGAGAGCGAGGAGGGCGCGCAGGAGCGGTTCTGCGCCGACTTCGCGGACATAATCCTTGCCCGACTCGCAGTAGAAGCGCCGGACTCGGTGACGTCCGGTGGCTGTGCTGATGCGGAGATCGGAATCGCCTGTGACAGCGTCGGCACGGGTGGGCCATGCAGCAGCGTGCCGATGTGTGAGGGCGTTGAAGAGAGCGTGGACAGCGCGTGTGAAGGCAACCCGCAGCTTCTGGATGACGGGTGCTGTGAAGTGCTGATGGCAAAGCCGTGCGCGGACTGTGATCCCGAGCCAGTGCTGTGCTTCACATCGTGCTTCGCAGAGGGCACCGCCCCGGCGCCGGTGTAGGTTGGCACTGTCCTTGCCATGGCCAACTCCTAGGACGCCGCACGGTTACGATCTTAATTTGTGCTGCGGTTGTACAGTAGTAGTGCGCAATATATTCTCTCCAACTTGAAAGCGTGCCGTGAGTCATGGATCCAATCTGGTGCTCTCACTGACAGCTGTGCCTGTGTGCACTTTTTGGGGCAGGAGCACACGTTGTCGCCGGTGTGGCTGTCGGCTTCCCCCATACGTGCCAGTGGGAAGTAGAATAGTGCCCCGTATGGGCTGTACACTGAGGAGGAAGACTTGGTCATATGCGGCTGCGATGCCATGCATCATGAGCGATGCCTACATGAGTATGGTCAGATTTGTGACGTTGTGGGCGAAATTGCAAAGTCAGCTGTCCAGATGTCACATCAGGATGCGTAGCTGTAAAGCAGTCAGGTCTATGATTGCGGTGAAGCAGTCACATGTAGTCAATCTCAGACAATCAGGGCCTATGTGCAGGAGCCCGAGATATTCCCACATACTATAATGAGCGGCCAATCTGTGTTTCACTCACACATGTCTACAAGTCTAAAAACTGCATTGCCTGAACTTCATCCAACAAGCCCAGCTATATCGGTCATGTCATCTGATGACAAGCAGCTTCGCACACGGCAGTGCCCCTCGAGAGCTCTATCATGACCCACGCATACGGCAGTGGCCCCCTGGCATGTCTCAGCTCGGAGTTGTAGGGCTGATGTAGCAGATCACGCAGCTGTCAGGTCTGCTGTCTCTGATCATTGGTCAGACCTGGAATCTCGCACCAAACGGCTGGACCAGCAACATTGCACCTGTCCCGATGCGTGGTCACGGTGGCATGTAACCGTCCTATCACACACAAGTACAGGCTGCGCGCCCGTGTAGATTGCTAGTCTCGAGTCGGCGCCCGCCGGTGGGCCCGGACCATGCTGGCTGTGTTAGGCGTGCGCGTGGACTGTGTGGTACTGCGTGGTGCTGCGCTCGATTCCTGCGTTGTTTTTGTGTTACACAGAGATACACGCAAAAGCCCGGCAGCGAGGGCAACAGCAGGAAAGCAGACGACCAAAACCCCCTCAAGCAGACAGCAACAAGCAGCAACCGTCTCAGGCGGAAAGCCACGTGTACAACGAACGGACACAGCTGACACAACCATACCCACGCATCCACACACCCGCGCACACCCGCACCCCACCACAGCGGCACCCACGCCACAGCCGCACACAGCTACCACCGGCTACACGTCGTACTACCACCCACCCCAGCAAACCCGGCCACCACCGACCCACCAACAGCAGCACAACCAGCACAGCCAGCCCCACACGAGCACTCCACCACGGGCCCCCCGTCCGTGAGAGCCCGGGGGCGCACGCCCCCCGCAGGGCAGGGCGTACCAGCCCCCCCCCCCCCTCCGGCCGCCCGGCAGGGGCCTGAGGGCGGGGTGCGAAGGGCGCTGGCGGCGCCGCATCGCTCTCCCCGCGGCAGCCCACCGCCACACGCGGGAAGGCAGGGGGGGCCAGCACGACAAGGCGTGGGGCCGGCCCGCGCCACAGCAACCCCGGTCAATCACGGCGGCCAGCGGCCGCCTACAGTACGTCCGACGGGAAAGCGTGGCCAGGCACCACCGCCCGGCCTGCCAGCCGCATATGCGCAGCGGAGCGAGGACCTGGCGCGTCACACCACGGCACAGAGTGGTGGAGCTTTGTTTATGTGTGTGTGTAGTTACAGAGTCGGTATGCGCTAGTCATGCCAGTGGCACATCCGATGCACTACCTCACAACTCAGCAACCGGGCGGATTCTGCCCGCCACGGCTGCCTTTCCAGACACACCAGTCATGATCTGCAAGCCCATTCTGAACAACAGCGCGTTGCCTCTACACAAACCTACACTCAGTTCTCTTTTCACATTGGTGATGTACTGCGCCCGATCCTGTATACCACACTCGACAGCAATATCAGCGAGATACTTCAGATGCGACAGTGCACCCTTGCTCAACCTGCCGAATGTCTCATGCGACAACGCAACAAAATCGTACGCATGCGGATTATAGCGACGATAAGCAGCCGCCTTGTGCTTATCGCGCACCGCCGCCGCAGCGCCATCCCCACGGGCTGCCGCTCTGCGATACGTCTGCGCCACAGGGTCAATCACAGACACATCCGCAATGCGGAGCTCGCCGCTGGGCGGAACACACAAGATATCCCCGATTTTGTCCGCCTCCGGCACCACACCTGAGGCCGGCTCGGCATCATCTAGCTCCTCTGCCTGTGCATCTGCCCCGCGCTGCGGCTGACCCTGCCCCTCCTGGCCTGAATCCCTGTGATCAGCACCCTCCGTTGCATCGTTGCCCACATCTGTGTCCCTGCCCGCAGCGTCTCGCCCAGCCGCTTCACCCATCCCGCCCACGTCGTCGGCCCTGCCTGGATCCCGCCTCCCGCCATTCGCCCCATCCCCACGCCGAGCAATGCTGCTCTGCGCGTGCGTATCAGTCGCGGCGAGTTCCTGTGCATGCTGCGTCAGAAAACAACGAGTGTTGGGGACCTTAGTGCTGGAAACGCTCGCCCGCGACCCCGCCCCGCGCCATCTCTCCTGGAGAATATTGTGGCGCACGGTACGGATTCCGGACAGCGATTTGCACGTCATTGCATGGTCGAGGTCGTCAGGCAGGATGAACTGTCCGCATTTGCATGTGACTCCCCGTGCATTCACATGCATGGGGGAAATCCCACATCGGTGGCGGAGAAAAAATGTGTGTGTGTGTGTGTGTGTGTGTGTGTGTGTGTGTGTGGTTACAGAGTGTCGTTATGTGGTAGTCATGCTAGTAGCACATCCAACGCACCAACTCACAACTCAGCAACCGGGCGGACTCTGCCCGCCACGGCAACCTTTCCAGACACACATACATGGCAGAGGAGGCAGCCAGGGGCAACCACCTCACCATCACAAAACATCGTAAACACCCTGCACAAGTCTGCCATCAACCTCAGTGTAGCATCTCTTCCTCGCGGCTCTGTCTCAACCGTAGCCAAGGCCTCCTCCTCACACACGGAACCAGCTGTTGGCAACAGACGGCCCCAGAACCTAGAGAGCACAGCATAACGTCGCAACGATATGCAAAGCATGGTCAAGTGGTGATTTAGAAACATCAAGGGCGAGCCCATCCCAGGCACCGTCAACGGTCCTGTCCCGCAGCCACGAGATTCACCTGCGCAGATCACATTCCAAACCAGGCACAATATGTCAGAATGACGGGTAATGTAGTGCACTGAAGAATGGTGCGTCTGAAGGAAACTTCCCGAGCCTGGGTCAGTCAGTATTGGACGTCTTCGGGGAAGCGTAGCAAGGCAGTCCTCGAGTGCAGAAGCAAATTCTGGACTCCAGACAGGGCGCCATATCTCTGAGAGAATGGTATCGCGGCGCAACCGTGTCCGGGCCATCTTCGCTTGCAGTCTGACGTCCTGCCGTGCTAAATCTTCGTCTTCATCAGTCTCAATCGCTCCGATCGCAGCAAAGGAACCAGGATATCCCCTTGTAGGACGCCATATCTCGTAATGAGTGATGTCGCGGCGTAACCATACAAGGCTCAGCTGGTCGTGCGGACGAGCTTGCTGACTGGCGGGCTTTGAGAACGGCAGTTCAGGGCACGTCATTGACGCGCAGATCGATAAAAGTACGAGGCAGACAAGCTCAATAAGATAGTTGGACATATTTCTGCGGTGAGCGGAGAACGCTGTCGGTCGTGCGTAAGTGCACGACCGACCGCGGAGTAGATGTACGTTAGCGATAACCAATCGGCTGCTAAGTCTGTGTGTGTCAATGGGATGTGTGTGTGTGTGTGTGTGTGTGTGTGTGTGTGTGTTTGCTTTCGTGCCAGCGCTAGTGCGTTCTGGCATTTGCTCGTGCGGAGAGTGGCCTTGGTGCTTGAGATGGTCTGTCTGTCTGTTTGCATGTTGACTGGTCTGTTGCCTCGGCGCTGCCGGGTCCTAGAGCTATCACTGTGTAACACACAAGCACCGGGGAAGCACACATAACAATCTTCTCGGTGATTTGTGGTGACAACAATACATCTCCTTGTAATAGCGAGCGTGTATACTATCTATGCATTTATGCATTTGTTACATTACTCTAAAACCTTCGAGACCAGTGCGTTCCATTCCAAAAGCCTTGCTCGGACCTACACCACCGTACACCGGCGCTCCTCCGCAAGCCGGCTGCGCAGCGGAGCCGCAGCAAGGGCGTGGCATGTGACACCACGGAAGAGGGTGGGGGAGAGGTCGCACATGGCAATCGAAACAAATCTCGCCTGGACACGGCCCGGGAGACCGTCGCAAAGTCATTAATCTCATTCAGGAAAGCAACTGCACACTTGCCCACACAATCGAACGTCTCATGCGACACAAAGCCGCATGCACCCGAGCTGGAGCGGCCATACCTGGTGCGCTTTCTCTCGTCCATGGGCGGCAACACCGGCCCAACCTGCCGCGGCGAAGTCGCGGGCGCCTCCGGATAGGTGACAGATACATCGGCCATGACATAGTTGCAGGGCATCATCTCGAGGAGGTGTTCCTGTGTCGGCTACTAGTAGTACGCAGTGCGACGCCGTACCTCAGACAGGCCTGCCATAGCAATCTCCTCTGGCTGACGCGGTGCAAGCTTGGCCGATAGCCGCGTCGCCGGGAATACCGCAATCCATGGCTGTGGCCTCTGCAACCGAGGCGATAACGGAAGATACGGCAGGTGGGGGACTGCGGCCTGAGCGATGGCACCCTCTGCTATATAGCAGATATCGCTGCAGATGTGGCCGCGGCCCTGTACAGAGCAGGGCTGCCTGATGGTCTGGAGGGGCGCACGGGGGGCTGGAGGGAACGCGTGGGCACCTGGGTGCCATGTGGGGTTGAAGGCACGACCAAGGCTGCGGGATCCGGGGTGGGTGCACCGTGGAGTGGGCGCACCAGCAGCTGTGCAGCCAGCAGACTCGCAGCATGCCCCTGCGCAGGGGCTCGGCTGCTGGGCCCCAGGCTGCGAGCTCGGCATGTCTGAGAACTGCGACAGGCGCTTGATGTGGGGGTTCAGGGACGCCGTGATGCCAGTCCGCATGATGAACCTGCGCCACGCCTGCGTGGTCACGTCTTGGCGGCCAGCCACTGGTAGCATGCGCCACAGCGCGTTGCACAAGAGGGCATGCGATCCGTCAGCATCAGATTACCTTTCACACACGCAGTCGACGTCCGCCTCATGGCCAGAGAACAGCGCCTCACCAAGGGGCAAGACTAACTTCACGTGGATCTCCATGGCAGTCAGCTCAGCCGCACCGAGTCTGGCTTTCAGGGAAGCCAAGGCCACCAAGCATGCGCATGCGCAACCTTACAGGCAGGCCTTGCTTGCCAGACTCTCTTCGCATGTCTCCGACGGTAGATCCAGAGCTGCAAGCAGCTCAACCGCACGGGCGTCGGAGTCGCCCCGGCTGACCGCATTTTGCAGCCGTGGCATGTGGATGGCCGAACAACGTCCGCACAGGCAAGCCCACTCTGCAAGGTCGCGAGGGCACTCATACAGCCTAGCACTCATACAGCTGGAGATGCTCGGTCACTGCTGGTGCAAATTATCAAGAGTGTGGCGAACGGCAGATTGCAGGCGGGCAGCGTCTGCAATGGGCTTGGTGAACCTGCGGAGGCCCATGCTGCCGAGGCTATGAGGGGGCTGGGTGAAGCCAATGAGCTTGCAGGCACTGTGCGTCTGTGAGGCTTGTCACGCCCAGAGTGTCGCCGAGGTCCGTGAGCAGCGCTTCCTCCACCTGGCACAACGGCTCTTACAGCGACCGCCACTGCGTGCTGCTCAGAAAATGCGGCTCTCGGTGCCGTAGGCAGTACTAGTTGTGCATGACAAGCCAACGGCTTGACCTGGGGGCACAGTGGCCGTGCGGATAGCTTTGCGATCTGCGCCAGAGCAGCTGCAAAGCAGCAAGAGACACGCTCGGCGATGAACCCATCGCTGCAGAGCGGTGTGCCACACACCACGATGCCGTCCCCGGCAGCGTGCACTGCGGTGACCGAGCACAGCAGCGACGTGTGCATCCGCGTCTACGTCCTTGCAGTAGACGCGTGTCTTCTGCGGCCGGCAGGGATGGCTCAGCCGCCGGCGTCTATACAGGTGGTCGCGCCTAATCCGAGCAGGCTGGCCATGATGACCCCCGCGCCGGCAGCGACATTCTACGGCCGTCTTTGCTGGTACACGTCATCATCGCACGCGTCGACCAGCCTCCCGCAGCTGACCTTGCTCGCAAGAACGCCGCAAGAAAGCCCGCAACAACCCAGCCCAGAAAAATTCCGATTAGCGCACAGCAGCCCACATCCTCATGCAGCTCGTCATGCATAGCCTCTATCGAGCAGCCGGATGCCTCGATCCCAGGTCAATTGTCCAGCAGCTCACGCCAGCATACCTACCCAGTCTCCAAGACATCCAACCCCCAGCAGATCTAGAATCAGCCCAGCATCCGATCGACAAGTCCGCACCACACATCACTGATGACCACCTGCAACTTGTCCTCCGATACGGCAGTCTTCCCAATTCCTCTGGTTGCACTTCTTGCTTGCTGTCTTCTGCGCCAGCGCGGCGCCCCCACATGCACTGGGACCGCGTGCTAGCCAGTTACAGCCCACTGCGCACCCTCGATGATCATGCATATCATGACACCACGAGGTCAATCGAGGTACGTGAGGTCAGTGATACCGCTGGGCTGACCCGCCCCGCACTGGCCGGGGGTTGCGCGCCCCCGGGCTCGCATGAAGGGTGCGTGTCTGGGCACAGGCGTGCGAGGTCTCGAGTGGCGCTGCGCATGCGTGCAGTGGCGCTGGGGCTGCGGTGAGTTGAAGGGTGAGGTGTCAGAGTAGATGCGGCCACTGGCAGGCGTGCTTGCGGTCGGTTGGCTCTACTAGTAGCACAGCTGTGGATCTACACAGTGTAACACACCGGCGCACTCCACCACCGGGCCGACCGGTACCACGCCAAAGCCACGCACTCCAACCGTCCGCGGTGGTGGAGTGCGCCGGTGTGTTACACTGTGCTACTAGTAGAATAATTATAAGGCCTCGGCAGCGCCGCGGAAAAGAAACCAGGAAAACAAACAACCAAAACCAACAAACACTCACAAGCAGCATGGTCGCCATCCGTACCAGCATGATCCACACCCATCGCGAACGGAAAGAGCAGCGCACACACACATACACAACGCACCAAGCGAGCGCGGCATCGCATAATCTGGCTACATGCCTGTACATGCGACGCACAGGCACCACGTGCCGGGGACAACCGCGCCTAGCCGGCACCAAGCCAACCGCAGCTGTGTTGCACTGTGATAGATCGAGCTGGTGTGCACACGTGTCGTTTCGTTGTGGCTCAGGCGCCTGCCAGAGTGCCTGTTGTTGCACATCCATGCATGCAGCTTCACACGGGTCCTAGATCTATCACTGTGTAACACACGTGTGCTGCAGCTGCATGCACCTGCACCTGCGCCTGACGTCAGGGTACCCAGTCACACAGATCCATGCAGGCTTAGTGATCTGCTGTTTGGTGCTGTATGCTGAGCACAGTTGCAACACCCTGCTTAGCTCCAAGTGGACCTGTCACTCTGGGTTTGCACGGAGATCAATGCAAGAGCGCGGCAGCGAGGGTTGCAACAGCAGTTTCAGCAAGCAAGCGACCCAATTAAAGACTCTGCAAGCAGGCAGCAACGGTGAATGTGCACATGTTGGTGAATGGTGACTGTGTTTGTTGCATTACCTTGACTTCGCCCCTGTGTGTTCTACCACCTTGTGGAGCATACCAGCATACCTCTGTAACGTATCTCAGCAGGCAGCAACGAGCAGCAACATGCAGGGGCTATCGGCGAGGACGAACCGCCACAACCGCACAGGTGTACCAGCGGTACCAGCACACTGCTGCACCGCGCCAACCAAGCGCTTTAAAGCCACGTACTCTAACCGACCGCACCACGCAACACCATCCAACACCATCCGCCATCCGCCAGCACGCGCGTGGCTGCCTCCACTCTCAAATCCCACCCCCCGACTCTGAGACACTCTAGGACCAGCACCAGCAGTACTAGTACTGCACCCAGCCCCACCTGAGAGGGCCCTGTCCCTCTGTGTCACTTTGTGACACTCGATCGATCGATAGATCTGTGCGTGCTGTCATTCGGTACCAAGTGCCTGCGCATGTTTGATGTTGTTCATGTACATGGACATGTCAAAGTTACCATTCTTAAGGGATCCAGGATGGCGCCATGGCGATATGCGCCACAGCTTCACACCCGCATGCGGGCGCGCAGCTGCAACTGGGCACACCGCGCGCGGTTCACCGTCGACCATGCCCATAGGCACGTGCTTCGTTACACCTGCTCTTACCACGCGCCTCGTCTACAACACGCGTCGAATCACAGCTAACTTGCTGTTGCGAGACACGATTGGCTTGTATCTGCACAACGCTAGCGTTTGCTTCCATCGGTATATGGACCGCTGCGCGCAACAGGTGACCATGGCAGTACTACTCAGGTAGAGCTAGAGCTATATACAGTCCGCGGCTAATTCAGAGCCGACAGGACCCCATTTCTTTGCAGTTCCTGCCACCCCATCGCAACAACTCCGAAGCCTTTACGTTTTACCGACGACGTCACACCGGTATGAGTCTTCCCGAGCGCTGCCTGGAATTTCTCAACACTGTTGGGAAGGTCACCTGCGCAGTTGCAGTACTGTGCCTTGACCGCCCGTGGTGATCATTGGTCAATGTCTTCCTCAGCATTTGACCACATGATTGCAAGTGCACAAACCTGAGCAGCACTGTATTGCTCGCGATAGATCTCAGGCTGCATTCCATGTGTGGGCATTTGGCCGCTGTTTGGACGGCTTGACGAATCAGCGATCATTGCGCCAGCGCGCCGGCGCAATTCCATGAGACATCTCCGCCATCGATCTCCGGACACAGCTGGTTCATACGCGCGGTACTAGCTGGACGCGCGCGGATCATGCCAACGCAAGAACGCACATGCGCGCACCTGTACCTTCCAAGTTTTCTCGCACGCCAGAATTCGTTCGAACGCGCAATCGTCGTCAGATTTACCGAGACTCAGCACTTTAGCTAGCTAGACAGCTGGTGTGCAGAACAATGCTAGCGCTTGCGCGACTGGGAGACCGGATCAGTGCAAAACGGATCAAGATTCCTTCTTTCTCTCGCTCATCTGTACATGTGGCACGTGCATTTTAAGCCATCTTGTTCACCCTGGTCACGGTATCAACAGATACGATCCGTCAATCACCTGCAAACTTTGATCCAAGGACCTGGCCATGGGTTTAGGAGCATTACATGGCGTGAGTTCGGTTTGAACAGTTCCCGGTTTGAACAGTTCCCACTCTGCCGCGGCCGTTGCCACAAGCGGCTTCAAGCTGATTTCTGTGGTATCTACGTAGTCGTTAGCAACTGCGCGCGATGGCGTGGCGTGACGACCACTGGCGTCGCGCCAGCCCCTAACCACTGTGCAAGATCTGCCATGGTCGGAGAGCGGCTTCGGAATGCACCGGCGTGACAGATCTAGAGCTCTAGAGCTATAGCTACCCTGTACTTGCCAATTCATGCACCGCGTGATCTGACAATTGCTCCAAAGAATGTCCATCAAAGTCGCTGCAGCATGTTTTCGGGAACACTCGGCCAAACAACCAGAGATGAGGGACATATGGTGTGCGGTACGTGGAATTTGAAGGGCAACCGAGCGAGCATGCTCAGACACGCGAACTATGGCGATGTCGGCGCCAACATGGCCATGACGCCATGGCCACGTTGGCGCGCTGGCGGGGTTGGCAGGGTGTTGGCGGCGTGTTGGGGTGTTAACGTTGGCTGGGTGCGCTTGTGTGTGGGTGACCGGGCCTGGGTGTGCGGTTGTGTCGCGATCGGTACCGGTGCATATTTCTGCTTGTTGCTGCCAACTTGCAGGGGTTTGGTCGCTGCTTCAAGTTGCTTGCATGTTACTCTGCTGGGCTCTTGCGTTCATAACACACGCACCATAGCCATGCATGGCCAGTGCATACGTACAAACAGCTGAAGGGTGGCAACCGCTTGCAATCACTGTGACCTCTTGAAACATCGACAGAGCTACACAATTGATCCACCTGTCAACTCCCTGGAAGTCGACGTCACCTGGGCAGATCTCCGCCATTTGCCTGCCTTGAATTTCTCAGCATGGCTGGATTCCTGGTCCAGCCTCAAGTTGAGGCCGCGTCAATTGAACCGACACGCATCAGCCAACCGGCATCCTGTGCACACCACGACGTCGACAGTGCACTTCCAAGTTGCAAACCATCGACCCAGTCGCGCTGCAGCATCCTAGCCGCACTGCCACGGACTAAATGTGTGCCTGCTCTGCCTGCAGGCCCCAAAATCAAGTTGCTTCCCGCACCTGGCGACCACGCCGTCCTCAGCATGACACGCGCAGCATGCAGAGCAGCCGCAGCCGCAGCAATCGCCGCCGCGTTCCTAGCACAGCCAACCGCGGCAAACCTGGAAGCTACGTGCGCCAGCGGCGCCGCAGGCCTCCTGGAGGCATTTGCCGAAGAAATTCCGACCCTGTACACGACGGCTGGCTGCGCCGCGGCAGGTAACGGCGTCATCTGCGAGATCCGTGGCACGGCAGGCCTGTGCGAGAGTAACCCTTCGTGCCCAGAAAACCAGCTGAGCAACTTCGGGTGCACACCTGCGACCGACGCTGCGGCGTGCTGCTTCGAAGAGATCACGATACCCTGCGACGGCTGCGACCCGATTGTGCTGGAGTGCCTCTCGCTCTGTGACGGCCCGACGCCTCCGCCGCCGACAGACACCGAGAATCGGGACGGATTCTGTGCCGACGTGGCCGATCTCCGGCTGCCTGGACTTGAAGCTATTGATGATAATGATGGAGCATTCTCATCCGATTGCTCCACTGCGGCCGTGGGGCAAGTGTGCGACTTGCAAGGCGTGTCCGGGGCATGCAGCGCTGTGCCCGACTGCGCGGACCTGTCCACGTTTGACGTTGGTTGCGACGGGGAGGACGGCATTGACACGGCGTGCTGTGACATCCTGCTTGCAAAACCCTGTGAGACGTGCGAGCCGGAGCCTGCAACCTGCGCCACGGTGTGTGGCAGCCTGCCTGTGCCCGCTTCCGAGCCGTCTGCTGCACCGCCGCTTCCCCAGTCTGGGTCGGAAGACGAGGAGCCACTCACTGCTGAGCCGACGGAGGCGGGTGTGTTTGGAGAGCCGGGCGCGGCCCCGGACGATGAAGGCGGTGTGGCGGAGGCAGATGCGCCGGTCTCTGATGGCCAGTGCGCAGCTGAAGCGACTGCGATCCTGGAAAGCCTCGCAGAGTCTGACCCCGACTCATTCACCGCTGCCGGCTGCGACGCAGCCGACCCGGTTGTATTCTGCGAGCTCCGCAGCACTGCGGGCCGCTGTGAGAGCAACCCGGCATGCCCAGAGAACCAGATCTCAGACAGCCTGTGTACCGCGGCCGATGAGGACGTGTCCTGCTGCACAGAGCTCCTCGTGAAGCCCTGCGAGAACTGCACGGAGCTGGTGCCGCTGGCGTGTGTAACTACCTGCGGCCTGGGTGTCGCTGACGCGCCGGAGAGCGAGGAGGACGAGCAGGAGCGGATCTGCGCCGACCTCGCGGACCTGGACCTTGTCCGGTTCTTTGCTGTGCAGGCGCCGGATTCCGTGACGACTGGGGGCTGTGCTGATGCGGAGATCGGAATCATCTGTGACAATGTCGGCACGGTAGGCCCGTGCAGCAGCGTGCCGATGTGTGAGGGCGTTGAGGAGACTGTGGGGAGCTCGTGCGATGGCGGCCCGCAGTTGCTGGATGACGGGTGCTGCGACATACTGATGGCAAAGCCGTGTGTGGATTGTGATCCCGAGCCGGTGCTGTGCTTCACGTCGTGCTTCTCAGAAGGCACTGCGCCGGCGCCAGTGTAGGTTGGCATCGGCTTCGCCATGACCGTGTCTCACATTGCTGCTCTGTTGCGTACCACGCAGTGCTGCGTTTGTGCTGAAACTTCCAGCGATTGTGCAGTGCGTACAGTCTGCTACTTGAGACTCTCAAGTTGGGAGTGTGGATCTGATCTGGTGCTGTCACTCACAATTGTGTGCAATTGTGGAGTAGGAACATGCCTGTGGTCGGCATGACTATTGCCTCGCCCCTTGTGTGTCTGTGGGGAATAGCATGGGCTGTAGAAGGTTGAGGAAGAATTGGTCATCTGCAGCTCTCACGACAGTATTAGTGACGGGTGCGTGAGTATTGGGTATTTGCGTTACGTTGTGGCCTATATTGCAATGTCAGTTGTCAATATGTTCAATGAGACGGTGCATGTACAGCTATATAGCAGTCAGATCTTTGCAGTCACATCATGATGCAGTCAGTCTCGGACTATCAAGCCCATGTGCAAGAGGGGCGCATGCTGGTTGTTATAGACATGTGACACCGCGTCTGGAAACGGCATTGCCTACAGCGTGTGCAATAAGCCTAGCTAGCACCCATCTCCAGCATGTCATCAGACAGCCACCGGGCATTAGCCCCATGTCATCATGGTGACTTGCAGGGCTATTGCAGCAGATGGTACAGCTGTCAGATCTTTGGCACCTGATCGCACAGGTGACATGTATGCATGCTCAAGAGGTTGCTGGCTGCAATTGCAATAGCAGTGGATAATAGCATGAAAGCTGATTGTGACAATGAATCCTTTCCATCCATGTAGTCATCCGCAAAGACTGTGCATCTGGGGCGCGGCAACAAAGACATGGCAAAACTCGCTCAACGCCATGCTATGTCAATGAGCGATCTAGTGCTGCACATATAGATTGCGAACAATTGTATTCGAATACACAGCATTGCTAGACTGTGCGGATATGCGGCATACAATCAAGTTGCAATGCGAAACCCTACATTACACCTGCATGCAGCTGACACCCTCGCGCTCTGGCGCGGGGCATGGGCGGTTAAAGGAATGCGCGTCTGACAATCATGTGCACCTGCACTGTCGGCCATTACAGCTGATTGCGTCGCAAAATGCCCTCACCTCAGCAAGGTCACAGCTGCTATATATGTACATCTGTGCCCATGTACAGCCCGCTGCGTTGTCTGCTAGGAGCCTGTCGAGGTCTGGGTTGGCCAGCCATGGTCCGCGTCAGCCAGCAATGCAGGAAGGGGGTGCATCCGATTGGTGAAATGTCTTGCTGCACCGCATGGTGTGACAGCTCTGTGTTACACAGTGATAGATCTTGGACCCAGCAGGCAACAGACCAGGCAACACGCAAAAAGACAGACAGCCCATCGCAAATACCAAGGCTACTCTCCGCAGGAGCAAATGCTAGAACGATTTCGTTCAAACTTGCGCTGTCATGAAAGCAAACACACACATGTGCATGCACACACACACACATACACACACATACACACACAAACAACGCATGAACCGAGCGCAGCACCGTGCAGTACCACACACTCCATGCACACCCCAAACACAGTCAGCATGCTCCAGGCCCACTGGCGGGCGCCTACTCGACACCATCAGGCTACATGGGCGCGCAGCCGCGCGCTACGGCCATCTCCGAAGCCGCGAGGCACCGGTCCCAGGGGCTGCAGCCACAGCCAGCCAGGCCGTACGAGCGGTGGCCGGGAAAGGGGGCAGAGGAGAAATGGCGGTCGTGCGCGGGCAGGAGGGAAGAGGGAGGGAGGAGGAGGGACGGCTCTGTGAAGTTGAACCGCCACATGCAGGGCCCTGATCGCACTACAGAAAGTGTAGTGTAACAGTACGCACCCTCCTCATGTATAGTCTGCTCCATCAAGGCTCTGGCTTTGATGCAGGCGCCGTCGCTGTCTGTAACATCCGCGCAGCCAGACTGCCGCACGCACTCTTGGCTTGACGGCGGTGGCGGTACCAGTGGGCCACGATGGCTACAGGTGTTCAGTATGCCTGCAGCCGCAGCGTGCTGCTGATTGCAGCCGGCACATTCGCAGCTCTGCACTTAAAGTTGATCCTGGATGTCGCCGGCAGTCCTGTTAGCAGTACTGAGCACTTTTGGCCCCAGCACCTGCTGGCTCGGTGCTGCTGGCATCACCCGTGACTATTGCCCTAGCAGGTTAGAACGAAACGAATAACCACAAGCAGTATAGGGGGGGACACTGCGGCGCAGGATGGCATTGGTGTAATTGTGATCAGTACCATGATGTGACTGGTATACGCACATGTACATGTGATCCTGTTCATCGTGCACGAGCTCAGTTCACTCGCTATTAGGCACCCTACACATCAGCATGAAACGCACTCACAAGGCAGATCAGCAGGACAAACGCACAGGACACCGACTCATCACAGCATGGCGCAGTCTATGTAGAGACACCATGGTCAGATGCTGGGGACCGTGGCGCCCAGCCGGAGCAAAGCCGGCGCAGAGTTGTCCATGACCAGGATGGTGCAGGGACCTGAGCAGCACGCGAGCATGTGCCGGATATAATAGGGTGAGCTGTCCCTCAGCACGGGCAAACGGCACCAACTAAGCACGTATGAATGACATCATTTCCAGACCATCGTGCACAGCGACACTCGCCTGCTGTGCGTGTCGGCATACCATCCTGCCAGCCCCGAACCGCGAGACACAATGTGCCACACCGAGCACATACACAGCAGCTGCAGCTAATGCAGGGCACAAGTGTTGGAATCACCGGAGGAAGGGGGTCAAGCAGGACGGGCGCATGAGAGAGCGGGTGCAGACGGTGCACGCAGCTAGAGGGCCGCAACTTGAAGCACGGTTCAACGGCCTTGCTCATATGCATGCATCACGGCAGGAGTACAGGAAAGAGGAGGCAAAGGGGTGAACAGAGTGAGAAGGCGCAGCCGCATGTTTACAGGTGCTAGAATGATAGTACGAGCCGTGCGCTGACCCAACGCTACGTAAGTCGTTGGATGATGTATTAAACAAAAAACAATGCGCTGCGTTCTGACTCCACTTTGCTTGACATCGTTGGACAAGCAGTTGTCTAGTCAAATCCATATGCTACTACATGCGTTCTCAATCTCAACTTTGCCAAAGAGGATCCCTGTAGCGGAAGGCAGCGGAAGCATTGCCTGACAAGCCTAAGCCTGTCGGATAAGGAGCTCTCCAAATCTATGTAGTTACAATCGGCCAGGTGATGGCCTGCGCCGATCCAGACAACTCAGCGCCTGATGAAATCAGAATCTGCACGGCAGAGAACACAGTAAGCGCACTGCAAGGCGCGGACATGTCATGTTAAAGAGGTTTACCCTCGCCATTTGTATCCAAGACACTGTGCATGAGGTGCATGCAATCTCGGATCCTGTTGACAGCTGCAGCAAGCCTGCTGGCAGAGGGCTGTGTTTAACTTTGTGATACACCGAGGCCCCAGCAGCGCCGAGGCAAGAAAGCACCGAGCGCTCGCGAACAAATAGCTACTAGCAACATGGTCACGCAACACACTGGCTGAGGGATTCGCAGAGGGCGTCTGCACATGCACAAGCGCAGTTTGAATGCCAGGCCTCTCTGGTGGACATCAGTTTGAACCCGGAGAACGGCATCAGGAGGGTCCTGATGCTGTTCTCCGCTTTCAAAACAGCTGTCTCTACAGAGTGGCGTCGGTACAAACATGAGCCTCCGAAAACCCCCGGAAAGCATCAAGTCCGGCGCAGGCCAAAGCAACAGTCGCGGCCATGTCTGCTGCAGGTATAGAATATCCAGGCGACTGTGCAACGCACGAGGATGCGGCGGAACAGGGCGTTGCATGTGCACGACACTTACATTTGATGGACCGTATACGTATGCCGTGGCCGATGCCCGTCTGGGTTTGGCGTGATGCCCTTTTAGTTTTAGTGGTTTTTTTCTTTTGGTTCAAGCTTTGTGACATACCAGTCTATGCATGCATGGCAAACCCGAGTAGGCGGGCGAGTCACCTGTAATCTCAAATCGGCGGCAGATAACAGCGAGGCGCTCGGTGTCCCCTCGATCACATCCTGCCCTAGGCAGGCCGTTACTTGGGGCAGGTGCGCTCTCCATTGGCGCTGGAGCCGAGGCCGCATGTGCTGGAGCCGGCCAATTCTCATTGTAGAAGTAGTCATAACTGTAATCGCGGCTGTAATCGATGCCAAAGTTCTCGGGGAACACGCAGTCCAGCAGGCGCTCCTCCTTGCCGGTGCACATGACCTGCAAGACATGCACGGGCATACAGCACATGCCCATGTTTAGCGTATGAACGTACTGTATGCATGTATAGTACAGGTATGGAAACCACGAGCATCACTTTTTTTATTGTGGCCGGTTGGGCTTCGTTGCAGGCTGGATGTCAAAACTCGTGCCAGAACGCAAACCGGAGAACGGAGTGGACTGGCATGCTGCGGCTGTGCAATGCATATCAATCAATCGTATATCACGCCTTAGCAATGCATGCCATCGGCCTTGCTCCCATGGAGGGTTAAGCATTTTCGGGGGAGAAACCTAGCGAAACCCCCTCACTCGCTATTACGTGACCCGGGACGGTTCAGTCCCGCTTCCTTTGGCTGGGTCCACGCAACAATCGAGCGGCCGATGAGAATCGAACCGCGGACCTTCGGATTGGAAGGAGCGTCTTTTACCCACTTACGCCTCAGGTGGGATATCATATCACGGAAGGGGCATGCATTTTAGTTCGGGTGAACGCATCCGCATGGACCTCGTATGAATGTGGCCGACATACTATTGGCACTGCTGAACATAGCCTGACTGGCCCATAGCACTCTTACAAAACACAGCACATGAACCCGCACAAGTCATGGATAGCAAATCTGCTGCAATTCCAGGCGTGGGCTAGGCCAAATATTGAACCACAGCCGTGTCAATTGGTGGTATCCATTCCCTTTGGCAACATGAGTCGGAGCTGCACATCGGCGCGTTGCATGCTCATGACCAAACTGGTAGTAGTTCTGCCAGCCATGCACATCGCGTTCAATGCATCAGGAAAACAGATCCCAATGATCGGAGGAATGAGATCCGCACAGAGACAGGCATGAACCAAGAGGCATGCCACGCAGGTAGGGCGGGTACCACGTGCATGCGCAGCCCGGGCGACTCAGTGTGTGAGAGAGCACATGCCTCTGATGTAGAGCTGCGTATGGAACAGTCTGGGCCATGCAAGTGCACACCGCTGCATGCCTGTCAAAGGTGCAACACAGGGCCAAGTTCAAGCAACTCAACGATAGCAGGTGATACTTGCAGCTGATGCCGCAGCAGCTGATGCCCGCACCTCTGTGGCCCAGGTCAGAACTGTGGACCTGTCGCGCTCGGAGTAGTCATAGTCATACGCGCTTCGCAGATCCTCCTCGTCCATGACGGTGCCAAAGGGAAAGCCCAGCTGCCTGCAGATGACCTGTGCGTCCAACGTGAACTCCTCAGGGTCGCCACCAAACCTGCCAGGGCAGATGCGGCCCCAGCGGCCTTGCACGAACAGCTCCACACCGCCAAAGTGCACCTCATCGCATGCCCCAGTGGCTACGGCCGTGCCGTTCAAGGGCACAAGCCGCACAGCACCGTCTGTGGGTTCAGCAGCCGGTACATCACAGCCTGCATGTGCCTTGCAGTCACTGCAAATGAGCCTGAAATCCGGGTTGCTACTCACACACGTACTCATACATACATACAGCGGCTTGAAGCAGGTGCTACGCACTGGAGTTGCTCGTGTAGCAGTCTTCACATGGCAAAGCAATCTGGCAACCAAAGGCACATTTGAACAGACTTTCAAGATATGCCACATGTCCAAGCAGCTAGATTAGACTTGATGCACATGGCAAATGGAACGGGGTCCTGGCGCCACAGGATTGACATGGACGGTGTACAAGTAGATAGTTCTCTACTGTAGGTGAATCATAACTGTGTCTGACCGCAATGAAGGGGACATCTGTGCGCCAGTCTAAGAACCAGTGCGCACCAGAGGGGCTTGAGCAGATGAGGGCAACACTGTCTTCGACAACGCCATCATAATCGAATCTGTAGTCATAGTCCCGCTCATTGATGAAGCAGTCTGCGAGACTGGTTTCAGATCCGTTGCAGGTGATGTCACGGAACAGGTCTGGCGCCGTGCTAAGCGCTGGGAATGGAGACGCATCCCCGACAAGCAGTTGCGCCCCAGCGGCGTAGCCAAGGGAGCGGCAGGCGACCTGGGCGCCACGCCGGCCAAAATCGTTGAAGCGATCGTTGACGATCGACCAAACTCCGTTGAACTGAACCTCCAGCCGCCCGTACTCCCATGCTCCGCCTGCGTCAGCGCTGCCTGCGACAAGCCGCGTGTCGCCATTGCTCTGCCCTGCATTATCGAGAGGCCTGATTGTGAGTGCTCTGTGACGGCAATGCCAACGGTGGTCAGCCGTCCTGGATCAGCAATATTGGACATGCCCCAGGAAGTTGGAACTGCAGGGGCAATTAGACATGCCCCCGCAACATTTTGTGTTTGCATGCACAGCACCTTCGAAGTGGCCTACAGCACAGCATAGCTATAGCCTCACAGGGCATTGCCCTCATAGAACTAGCATACCATCTGCATCAGTTGTTGCTCTGTTTCCAGTGTACACGCCAGTGTATACGTACTCGGTGCAGCCATGGTGGGTTCACCATGGTACCGCATGTACACGTGTCCGCATCAGTGCTGAAACAATAAAATCAAGTAATTACTCAATGCCTGCATTGTTAATGCGTTGTTATGCCACTGTGTGCATGCTGTGACGACTTGCTTGCTAGCCGCATTGGCTCTCCTGCTGATTGGCTGCGGCGGTTTGGGCTCAAGGTTTCACTCACGGTGCAACTGACCACGTCTGTGCAGACGATGGCGCTTAACCGGCTGACCTTGTTTAGGCTCTTCGCTAAGCGCCATTTTTACGTGACACTGCAAGCGCCATGCAAGCGCCATTTAAGCGCCACTTAAGCGCCACTTCAGCGCCAACTACGAGCCGTTTAACAGCTAACGGTGCAACTGACTACATGCCTGCTATCAGACAATGTCTCAAGCACTGTCAGAGAGGCAGCGCTATAGACGAGATAGGACCGCACTGTTGCTTATGCAAAAGAGGCGCTGGAAGGCCCCGCAAGAGGAGGTCTCTCCAAAGCTGGACCGCCGACACATGCTCAGGTCAGCCTCGGGCCCGGCGCAGGTGATGCCTGAAAGCCACGGTGGTAGCAGCGTAGCAGCGGGGTCTGCATTCTGGAAGAATCCTGAGATGAAGCCCATGTTGCGGCATGCGATCACTGCAGTACTCTGCATACAGCGGTGGACATGTTTTCCGCATCTGATTCAGGCTACGGGCCCGATCAGTTGTTTATCATGCGTGCCCATGCGAGAGGCTGGAGGCTGCAAGTAAGCGTGACTCAAGTCAGCTTGACTCGCTTGGAATGAAAATGTGTGCGAGCAGACACATACACAAGACCTTAATATTTTCAGGTCGGCATGTGCCCTGAGCAGGATCTTTGGTGACACATTGACTGCGTGAAACGGCGACCAGCTTAAACACATCAGCCCAGCAGCGAAGGCAACAGCAAGGACGAAATCTGGACCCCGCAATTCCCCAGAAGCAAGCAGCAGCAGCTGCTGCTGAAGTTAATAAAAACCAATCAAATGAAAACCAACCGGGCATCAAGACAAACCCAAACGGGCATCGACTACAGCACCCCTCGACGCGGACAGGGGCGGAAGAACAGCCAACACGCTCAAACACAGCTATGCGCACGACTCAGACGACCATACACGAAGCCGGGCCCAACGCGGCAGCCACACAGGCGGCACAGCAACGGGCGCAGACTAGCACATGGCAAAAATCCGGGAAGCCGTGCAGGCCAGGAAAGCGGCCACAAAGCGACAGCAGCGGCCACGAGCGGGCTGGGCGACGCACGCATTTGAAGGTACGGCAGCCACGGGGTCAACGGGGAAAGGAACAGTGCACGCAGTCAAAACACCATCACACATGGGCGCATTTGGAATAGCACGGTTGATGCCGGCGCGTCCAGCCATGTCATCCGCCACAGCGCACAGGAGATCAGACCGGAGACAGGTAACGCCGCGAAAAAACACGGAAGGGTGAACACAAAGGCATGACAAAAGGAGATACACCAGGACCAACAGCCTGAACCAAAACTTGAAGGACTGTCATGTGGGTCAAATCACACCTCCAAAAAGCCAAAATCCCCATCACAGAGGGTGCCCCAGGCTCCGGCATGGAAAACCTCCAGGATGCCCGACTCTGAACCAGGAGTGGCGCCCTCTGCGGTGTCGGTCAGCCTGACTGCGCCCTCAGTGCCTGCATTGACCAGCTTGGGCGTGGAAGCATACACAGGTGAATGCATTACTCACATTTGGAATGCTTTGCTCCACATGACTCTCATAAATTTGCAGAACGTTCAAATGGAGCGGATTGCCGCCAATCTTAGGCTACCACTGGCACTACGAATAGTGTCAACAATTATGATGAAAAAGCAGAATTACATCGTCATCGTAGTTGCTCGTGGTAAAATTATGCTGTAATTGCCACCCTAATGGATTTCAACAGAACCTCGAAGTTCACACATTTTTTTTTTCGTACAGGTCACACAAGCTTAAGCGTCGTCACGCCATCATCAACCTGCCAGTCGTAATTACCATCGTCACGTAATCGGTGACAATAACTACGAATGTGGTGCAGACGCGAGAGCATTTGCGAACAATGTACAGAATCCATGGTAGTCTGGTCATGCACTGAACAGTCGGGCCGAAGGGACGCCCACACCGGAGCACCTCACCAGCGACAGGGCTCCAGGCCTCGCAAGGATGGCATGCATGTGTCAGCCATTCATGCCGATGCAAACACAGAGGGGCATGGCTCCAATGTACTGTACATACCCTAGTGCTGAGAGCCACGTCACTTTGGCCTTCACACTAACCAAGGCAGTAACAGCGAGAAAGGAAACGCTAGAAGCGATGCATTGCCAGCTCTGCCAGACCTTTGAAAGGGAGACTCGCACCATCCCCTGGCTGTGCGACGCAGGCCAGAACCAGGCCAAACCCATCTGAGCTCAGGCAGTCGCGGTTGAAGAGACCGCTGTTGTCATCAGGACCGCAGTCCAGCAGGGCTGCCTCTGAGCCTGTGCAGCCAGACGATGAGACTGCGATCTCGGGGAACACGGGCGTGGACCTCAGCGTGACACGATCAGCGTCCGTGAGAGACTGCGGCACGACAGTGCCTGCGCCGAAGCCGAGCTGGCGGCAGGCGACGTTGGCGTCAGCAGCGTTGAACTCACCAGCGCAGACCTGGCTCCAGGACCCCTCGAAGAAAACCTGGAGGCGTCCCGTCACCCAGTTGGCCACCGGAGTCTCCTCGAACAGCCGCAGGTCTCCTTCCTCTGCACGACAGTCACTGGACATGACAGTCACTGGACATGACAATGATACCCAAGCGGCACAACAGCTTTAAGTGGTATGGTGGAGTGGCCTGCTGAGCAGGTGTTAAACGGGCCGGTGCACATATGTAAAAGACGAAGAACACTGAAGTGGCTTCAGCGGTCCTGTCGCTGTGTTGCCCATGGAAGACGTCATGGAGCCCCGTGTCCGAATAGGAGACATGAGCTCGGCAGGTGTTAAGTCTTTGCGCCAGCTGCATACACAGACAGTTGCTCACACCTGCCCCAGGTGTTGTAACAGCCTCAAGCGCCTCCACCACTGGGAACTGCCGACAGGCGATGTGGATGCGGTGAGGACGGGAACCACATCCAGCGTTATTGTCACGGAAGCCTTGGCCGAGGTCGCAGTCAATGAGTCGGCCTTCGGGCCCATTGCACGCAACGCTGCTCAGCCAGAAGCGGTCCACTGGCTCCGCCGCCTCCTCCGTGGGAGTCCCGTAGTCGTAGTCATAGTAGTAAG
The DNA here is from genome assembly GCA_024500015.1 of Ulva compressa. Lineage (NCBI taxonomy): Eukaryota > Viridiplantae > Chlorophyta > Ulvophyceae > Ulvales > Ulvaceae > Ulva > Ulva compressa. Next base: position 11,511 of record JALKAD010000040.1, on the reverse strand, counting down.
AAGAGTAGTATGTGCTATACGGCGAAGGGGCGCTAGATGGGTTCACATCTGGTTGCGGGCGGGCAGTGAGGGGGTCGACGCGAGTGCCGTGCGGGAAGCCCAGCTGCCGGCAGACCACGTCCGCAACAAGATTGTCCTCCGCGTTGTCCTCTGAAGACTGGTCCGTGCAGATGCTGCCCCATTCGTTGAAGTGCAGGACCTCAATGAAACCAGAGTGGATGGGGTCGCAGAGGGTGCCAAAGCCTCCCCGCAGCCGCACCGCGCCCTCGGTGGTGCCCTCCTGCAGGTCGCAGCCTGCATAGGACAGGCATGCTATACTCATACTGCAGGAGAATTATTTTCACAGGACACGGCATAATTCCTGTATCTGGTTGGATGTTCAGTGTGGCTAGTGTGACACGTGTTTTTCACGCTCTACGATAATTCAATACGTGCACTGTCAAGATCCACGGCAGCAAGCTGCAGAACAAGTACAGGGTCTGTGATTGGCAGGCCAACACAGGGCGCGGAACGTTATGGCATCAACAAGCGACACATGCATATGGATGTGGGTCTCACTTTCGCCAGAGTTTGCACATGCCAGGACGGTGCTACTGGTGATGTTGCTGCAGAACCCGATCAGACGGTTGCTGTTTTGGCAATCTGAGATGGACGTCTCTGTCCCGTCACAGTCCACAGACGCCAGTGCTACAGGCAAATTCTCAAAAAGCACCTGCACAGTTGAGTCAGCCATAACATTCATTGCATTAAAAGATCTGCGCGGATCGCCCTGGATCCTGTTTTGTCAGCCTGTTATACAGGTGCGGATGCGGTTGCATCTACATGCTAAGCGCCTGCAGCGCATGCTGAATCAGCCGATTGCGCCGTGCACACGCACCTGGTACACGCGTGCTGAAGGTTTTACACTCACCTGGTACACTTGAATCGCCTGGCTGCTCACACATTCATGTTGCCATCTTCGAGCATCTGGACAGTGATGAATTGCAAACAGTGAATGCATCACGTAAAAAGACGATGATTAGGTTCTCGAAAACAACCAGTCCACCCAGAAAAGCAAAACCAGAAACAGCGCGCGATCAGCTTGGATAGCACGACACTGGTGCGTTGGACCTTGTCCAGCAGATGCCAGTATTGGACGCAGATGGAATGTGTGCAACATATTTGTATACATGAGTGCAGCGAAACAAGAAACACATTGCGATGTGAGCGATACCTGGCTGAGAGATTCTGCATACGACTGGGTAAAGCGAAGCGCTGCACCACCAGCATATCCCAAGGCCCTGCAGGCGACCTGTGCAGAGTCGGGGGTGAAGCGGTCGTCGTTGCACACATTGCTCCAGAAGCCGCGGTCAAAGATCTCGAGGCGACCGTACTCATAGCCGGCCCCCGCACTGCCATCCACCAGCCGTGTCATGCCGTCCATCTCTGCACAACCACAGCGCAAGCACTGCGATTTGCGTAGGACAAACACTCAACATCCGTCAACTGCATCTCAAGAGCTGAGGGCCTGCAACCACAACGGCAAGAACGCCGCAGTACACAGCTATGGCTTCGTCGCCCTCAAAACGGCAGTACCGTACAATGCTGCCACAGCTGGTGGCAGCCTAACACAGCATTTCTCATACGTCGACTAGGGCGTCGCGCAAAACCATAGAACCCAACTTGAGCCCTGGAATGGAGGCATGCATTTATCTCAAACACAATCGACTGCATCTGACCGTAGAGTTGTGTGTCTGCGATGCAATTGTTGGAGGTTGCAATCAAATCTATGGGAGGGCGCAGCACAGCGCACCGGGGTTGGGGCCGTTGAAGCAGACGAGGTACACGTCGGCGTCGTGCCTGCACGTGGTGCTGACCTGGCCGAGGCTGAATCTAGGGCATTCGCTGATAGATGCCTCATCACCACTGCAGTCCAGCCCAGGCTGCACAATTGGGACACGTGCGGTGCTGTCCTCATCCTCGTCCTCCTGCAACAACCAAGGTGTGACCAGTCTTGAAGTCACACGATCCTGCCATCTACATTGGTGCAGTTGCAGTCTGATTGTTGCAACTGTTGAGATGTATTGCTGCTTGTAGGGTGCAAGCATAGCGTGGCAAGGGCTTCGTATGCCTGCCGGCTGCTGACGGACACTCTCTCTGGAGATAGCGACTAGTGGCGGGGTTGTCACATGCCATGCATGGGGAGTGTTTTCACCGATTACGCGTTTAATCGTAATTGCGATGGTAACCCATCTCCATTGTAACATCAAATCGCTCGTCGTATAATTACGCCATGATTACCACCCTAATGCTTTTCCAACAAATCCTCGTGCACGGCTGAGCCACTGCGACACATGGAGGGCTCTCTTGCATACCAGTTTCTGGATTTGGAATCCCTGCTGGTAGCCCAACTGCCTGCAAGCCACAGTTGCGGATGCCGGCACAAACTCGGGTCGCTGGCGGAAGCGGTTGATGCCTGCGTTGTCGCAGACGGTGCCCCAGCCGCCAGCGTGGAACACCTCCAGGCGGCCGTACTCTGCGGCGCCGTCTGCGGCCATGACGCTGTTGGCCAGACGCACATCGCCCTCCTCTGCATTCATACGCCATGCATGTGACCTCTGTGTTTATGAGAAGCGTGCAACATGCTAAGGCACACACCAGCTGCGCATGCAGGTGGCGTCGGGTCATGCATCGGGTTCTGAGACATGTAATGCAGGGCAGGTGCCTTTTTTTCCTCACGTAAGGCAGTGTCGCCATGTAGATATACATGTAATTTGAACGTTGACAGGCAGGGTAGCTGCGCACTGGAATTGCATGCACATCTATAACAACCAGGCCTGATACAACGGCAGGCCCAGATCTGACTTGCAGACAGGATGCCATGCCTGATGTCACGTCTGGTGGGGCATACCCGCACTGCCACTCGTGCCGCATGCGATCCGCGCAAATGTGCCTCTGAACGGATCACAGTTCTCGTCGTTGTAGTCTTGGAACCGAAGGTACTCACTACTGCCGTAGTAATCGTCGACAGCCTCGAGCGGGCAGTCCACGAGGCGGCTCTCATTGCCAGCACAGCCCAGATTCTCGAGAGCAAAAGGAGCAACAATCGCCTGTGATGTTCACAGATTATCAGGAGCACAACCACAAGCCAAAATACACAGCAGGACTGAAGTCCATGGCTGTGTGGGACACGCTGAAGGGCATGTGTCCAGGGGTGGATGAGCAAACAGATTGCAGAGCGCCATGACTGTGGTATGAATGGTGCACTCGGGCCGCTGGGTGATACACCTCGTGCAGGGAACATGCCAGTGTTTGCCCGTGAGACAGAATCAGCAGCTGAGCCACACGACAGCGTGCGTGGTGCCATCACCATTGACCGTGTACATGAAGTAATATGCAAACTCAGCACGACCCTATGTGACAGGCGCGGCAACACTGTGCAACACTGTGCGAGCACTTTTGGATGTACACGGTGCGCACCGGGTCCGGGTTTCCGAACTGGAATCCCTGAGGCGACGGCTGAATCAGGCCAGAGGAAAAGCCGAGCTGGCGGCAGGCAACAAGCGCGTCCCGGTTGTCGAAGTTGGAGGTGCAGACCGCCCCCCAGGCGCCCTCGCAGAAGACCTGCAGCGCGCCGGTGGCATAGCCGTTAACGTCCACCCGGCTTACCAGCCGCGCAGCGCCCTCCTCGCCTGCAGATGTACATACACGTGTATCTCATGGGCTATTAGTAGTAGCGCTATACGTATGCACTGACACATGGAAGCCGGTGTAATGGTTTGTCTGTCTGCCTGTCGACTGCTCTGTTGCCTCGGCGCTGCTGACTGCTAGATCAATCACAGCGTACCACAACAGCAAGCGCATCACACTCCAATGGTAGTGGCTATCTGCCATTGACCGCCAGTGATACATGCACCAATGACTTTATCATGCATGCAGAGCCTATGACCTGTTACAACTCCTGGTGCCATCTCAGTGAGATGGCGAGTTGTCATGATACACAGGCCGCACACCTGCCGTTGCCGCGGGGCTAGGAGGGCCCCCCGCCTCAGGAGCACTCACCACCGGCGGGGCAGGCACGCCCTCAGTGGGATCGGCCACGGCTTCAACCACCACCGGAGGCTCCAGGGAGGCCATGAACTCGAGCATGGTGGCGTTGGAGTCCCCGTCAATGCTAGTGGCGCCAATGGTCTTGGGGCGGCCATCGATCGTCACCGTGGCAAAGCCCATTGCGTTGCCGGTCGTTGTCAGGTTCACCTGGCCCCCGTCCACACTGGATACCATGACGTCGGCGGCTGCGAAACTGGGTGGACTCGCGCTTTGGGCTGTAGCACGCGCAGCAGCAGCGAGCAGCAAAAACGACTTGAGCCAGACTGCGCGGCCGGAACGGGCGGCCGAAGCCATCTGCACGCACGTTCTTGGCGATAAGTTCATATGGTCCTGCATGTGGCAGACTGCTTGCATGTCTACGGTGCCAATGAGCTGTTGCGGTCAGGACGATCGAGCCGAACGAGCGAACGCTGCCACAGGGCTAACAGCTTCAGGGGGAGTAAAACAAAAGAGACCATGGTCAGGAAGGGTTCATTCCTGCGGTTGTCCATCAATTTAATCCAATCCCGGAATGCGTACTCGCACGCATGCTCCGTCAAAACACGCCAAGTCGCAACGGCGCAGGTGCACATCGAACACCACGGTCCAGCCCACGCTTTCGATTAAGCAGTCAAAGAGCTATGTATATGTGCAAGAGTGGCAGTACTATTTGGAGGCGCATGCAGGGCGCCTGTTGGACTGCGTCGACCAACATCGCGGATCACAGACAAACGATGACGTGCACAGGATCATGCAACAATACAGCTTTCCACAGTAGCCCTTGTCTGTGTGCGAAGTCACTAGTCTGTATTGCTCGAGGTAGGTGGCGCGAGAAAATGCACCAATGGCTCAGGCAGGCCCGTACGCGTGCGCGCCAGTGGACACTCACAAGTTGCCGCAATTGCAACGGTTCCTCGGATCCTGCTTGGATCGATCCGAGGTGATCACATGTTCTCGAGGATCACCGCCGTCGGAGCAGCATCCAGCGCGACATGGCTGCGCTGAAGCTATATACGCGCGAAAGGAGCAGGGTGCAGGAATCGTGCCTGCAGCTGCATTCGAGAGCTCCCAGTCATGGTACACGTGCGCATCAAGATGAACGGCCGTTTGTTTTGAAAGAATGACATGCACGACTGCACTGGCCCAGGCCTCGGACACGACGGTCCCAATTGCAAGATGGCCAACGTGCACTGAGCCAGGACTCTGGTGTCCCTGTCGACGTCCAGACGTCCAGACGTCGCTGTCGTTCAGACCACTGCAGCTGGGATGCTAGCTCAGATTTGCTAGGCCTACGTTGACTTATACAGGCCTAGAAGTACTAGTCCTGCCATCTAGAAATACGTAGATCTACACAAGAAAACTTCTGCCAGCAGTCACATGTGTAAAGTGTGTTCAACTTTTTATATGCACGCACAACACCGAGCTCGTGCTTTAATGATAGAGCAGCCACGCGTGCCCGGTTGTGGGCCCACCGTCCACATCATGATCAGAGCGGCATACAGCTAAGCGTTCGCACTGCCGCCAGATCCAGGTCAGCCTGAACGAGGCCTCCAGGTGTACGGTGTCCCGAATGGCAGCCCGCATCTAGCAAATCTGCAGCAAGTCTGCAGCTGTGCCACACACGCGTACGGCCGTGTACACGGGTCCTCGAGCTCTATATATCTGGAGCCCACCATCGCACTAGTACTATCGGAACTCGACAGCTGCGAAGTTCGTGTGCAGTATACTAGTACGTACAAGTGCCGTATGCAGCGTCGCGTTTTTGCGCAGCGTGCTGTCTTGCAATTGGAGTGCTGAACCGGTGCCGACGATCGCGACCCGCAGCGCGCGTCGCATCCCATTGCCAGCACCTGGTCCTCGGGAGGTTCCGGAAAGGTGCAGAACGGAACCGGTACTGGCTGCGCGGGTCGTACATGCTGCCCGCATGCTGCAGGTCACCGGGCCCGTACGTCAAGCCAGCTGCATGCGACTGCATGCTGCACAGGGTATCCGTTGGACTTCAAAATTAAAAGGCCTTGCGCATGAGGGTTAGCTGCAGGACGTCGACGTCGCGCGGCGGCGGCTGCCTGCGCGGCCAGACTTGAGCACGGTGTGCTAGCTCATGTTGGGTGTATCTTGCAGAAGCAGGAATAGCCGTTCGCATTCCGAACAGCCGAAGTCAGCGTCCCGGGATGACGGTGTTGCACGGATCCTCGAGATACACGCAAGAGGATGACGGTGCCGTCGAGCCACGTCACACATCTACATGTGTGGACGTTGGCTCGTGCCTGTGAAGCCTGTGAACGCACATGTAGATTGTGTTACATTGGTCGGTGACAGTCTAGGACCCAGCAGCGCCGAGGCAACAGACCAGGCAACACGCAAAAAGACAGACAGCCCATCGCAAGTACCAAGGCTACTCTCCGCACGAGCAAATGCCAGAACGATTTCGTTCAAACTTGCGCTGTCATGAAAGCAAACACACACACGTGCATGCACACACACACACATACACACACATACACACACAAACAGCATGCACAGGAACTCGCCGGGACTGATGCGCACGCGCAGAGCAGCCTTGCTCGGCGTGGGGATGGGGCGAATGGCGGGAGGCGGGATCCAGGCAGGGCCGACGACGTGGGCGGGATGGGTGAAGCGGCTGGGCCAGACGCTGTGGGTAGGGACACAGATGTGGGCAACGATGCAACGGAGGGTGCTGAGCACAGGGATTCAGGCCAGGTGGGGCAGGGTCAGCCGCAGCGTGGGGCAGATGCACAGGCGGAGGAGCTAGATGATGCCGAGCTGGCCTCAGGTGTGGTGCCGGAGGCGGACAAAATCGGGGATATCCTGTATGTTCCGCCCAGCGGCGAGCTCCGCTTTGCAGATGTGTCTGTGGTTGACCCTGTGGCGCAGACCTATCGCAGAGCGGCAGCCCGCGGGGATGGCGCTACGGCGGCGGTGCGCGATAGGCACAAGGCGGCTGCTTATCGTCGCTATAATCCGCATGCGTACGATTTTGTTGCGTTGTCGCATGAGACATTCGGCAGGTTGAGCAAGGGTGCACTGTCGCATCTGAAGTATCTCGCTGATATTGCTGTCGAGTGTGGTATACAGGATCGGGCGCAGTACATCACCAATGTGAAAAGAGAACTGAGTGTAGGTTTGTGTAGAGGCAACGCGCTGTTGTTCAGAATGGGCTTGCAGATCATGACTGGTGTGTCTGGAAAGGCAGCCGTGGCGGGCAGAGTCCGCCTGGTTGCTGAGCTGTGAGGTAGTGCGTCGGATGTGCCACTGGCATGACTAGCGCATAACGACTCTGTAAGCACACACACAAACAACGCAGGAAGCGAGCGCAGCACCACGCAATATCACACATTCCACGCACGCTAAACACAGTCGGCCGCTCCAGCTAGGCCACTGGCGGGCGCATACCGGACAGCATCAGGTACATGGGCGCGCAGCCGCGACTAACGGCCATCTCCAGTGGCCGCGAGGCATACGGTCCCAGGGGCCTGCGCAGCCTCAGTGCCATGCGCCCTCAGTGCCATGCACCATCTGGCTGGGTGGGCAACCAAGCTTCTGCTGGGCTTGGCTGTCCAGCTCGCGCTCTTGCGGATATTATAGGCCGCCCCCCCCTCATCCCCGGTGGGCCCTCTTGCTAGCGTGCCCACAGCTAGGCCTATAGGGCCAATGTTTTTGTCACCATGTCCCTCTGCTTGCAGGCCACAGTCAGCACCACAGATACTTCATTGTGATGAATCATTACATTCATGCAAGCTTGCTCTAGGCTGAAACAAACAGTTTTACTTACATGTGCATCAGATGTACATCTGATGTCCTGGTCACACAATGTCCTCGGAATCGTGTAGGCGCCGGCATCACAAACTGGGCAGCTTCATTGCCTGGTTTAGGCCTACGGGGAATGGTGAAAGGTGAAAGGCTGCTGAGGCATGTCTCTTCCTCATGTCTCCTACCCTTGCTGACCACAACACAGGGGCTCTCACATTGTGCCTTGTGCATACTGAGGTGGCACTGTCAGCATTGTCTCAGTGGGCGCTGAGTCAGCGGTGCAGCATATGTGGTGCCACAATCTTCAAAGCAAGAATTCACAGGAGATGTGCTGAGTGGGACAGCACATAGGTTGACAAGGACATGGAAATGCCCAGCAGTGGAGGCTGGTACTATTCTCATCATTATCCAAACCATATCCTAGAGCCTTGAGCCACCTGTGAAGTGCCCAACCTAGGTACAGTTTATGCCAAACCAACAAATGTTGGCTCTTTGTGTTACACAGTGATAGATCTAGGACCCAGCAGCAAGGCAACAGACCAAACAACACGCACAACAGTGTGCACTCTCCAAGGCATGGCCAGCTGCAGCCGTTATATCTGGCACTCCACAGCTCTGTAAAACCTTCTGATCAACCCCAAGCTTTGTCACTGGGCTCACAGCCTAGGTCACAACGAACCCCTCATGAGTGCACGTCCGTACCGGCCTGTGAACCAGCCACCCAGCTGTCTGGCTGCCCTGCCAGACCCTCTGAAATACTCATAGAGTTCACTTGTACAGGTGGGGATGATTGTAATCCAGATTCAGCGTTGCCGTTGCATGCCGGTGCTGTCTGGGCTTGTCGCAACCAGATGTCAGCCACCCTCCCACCGCACGCCCCTTGCAGACCATCCACGTGATCACCGTCAAATACGCTCTCTCACCATGCCATTCACGCCATCTAGTCTGCTCTATCCATGGCTGCCCGGTAGGGCGTCGCCACATGGTCCATACATGCACCACTGGCACTGTTTCATGCACTGTGCTGGCTTGGTGCGCTCAATTCTCCTGCTGTCAGCTGAAAGCTAGGACAGACGGCTGCCAGAATGATGAGAATAGTATTGGCGCCCACCACCAGTGTACCCCCACAGTGATGACAATCTCCACCCTCATTCCTTGACATGGATGCTGCTATAGCATTATGCATACCGATGGCATGCAATGCTAAGGTGTGTGTTACACAGTGATAGATCTAGGACCCAGCAGCGCTGAGGCAACAGACCAGGTAACACGCAAACAGACAGACAGCCCACCGCAAGCACCAAGGCTACTCTCCGCACGAGCAAATGCCAGAACGAATTCGTTCAAACTTGCGCCAGCATGAAAGCAAACCACCACATGTGCATGCACACACACACAACAACACACACACACCCAAATAACGCAGCCGAGCGCAGCACCGCGCAGTACCACACAGTCCATGCGCACACCAAACACATTCAGCATGGTCAGGGCCCACTGGCGGGCGCCGACTTCACACTAGCAGTCTACACGGGCGCGCAGCCGCGCGCTACGGCCATCTCCGAGGCCGCGAGGCACCGGTCCCAGGGGCTGCAGCCACAGCCAGCCCGGCCGTACCAGCGGTGTCCGGGAAGGGGGGCAGAGGAGAAATGGCGGAGGTGCGCGGGCAGGAGGGAAGAGGGAGGGAGGAGGAGGAACGGCGGGGGGGCTGCAGGGCGCAATGGGCGGAGGGGGGGGGAAGAGCCACGACGCAAGCCATGCGCGATGGCAGTCAGCGCCGGTAGGCCGTCCGTTGGGACAGGAAGGCCCGCCAGTAGCGCGCGCCCGACCAGTCTAGCGCGGAGGGGCGCGGCCGGCGGGCTTGTCGCGCCAGCGCGCGGCACAAGTTGTGGACAGGTCGCGCATGGCATTCGCAGAAAAGTGCGCTTAGACACCGCGCCGTGTCCCGCCGCTACCTCCGCGATTGTCTGGAGGAAACGGTACGCGTCCCGTCCAACCCTGCCATTCGTCTCATGCACGAGCGGGATGAACTGGGCGGCACCTGTGATGGCGCCATACTTGTCGCGCTTTTGCCGTTCGCCCTTCTCAGCGGTCGCGCCAGCCTCACGTGATGCTCCCCTCACATGCGACCTAGCAAGCGGGTGCGGGTGCGGGTATGCAATGCTAAGGTGTGATATACGATTTATTTATTTATTTGTGTATTTACACATGATCATCACCACACATGAACACACTGCGATAGATCTGCTTGATAGATCTTTTTGATAGATCATCGATGTAGGACTCAGCAGCGGCGAGGCAATAGAGCAGTCACCAGGCAAATAGACAACCCATCACAATCCCAAAGCCACTCTCCGCACGAGCAACTAATGGAACGGACCAGCGCCGTCATGAAGGCGCTGCCTCAGGTGTGTGTTGTGTGTTGGGGGGGGGGGGGGGTGGTCTGCCTCAGGTGTGTCACATCTGGCGCCTGCTCCCAGAACAGCTCCTGTGGCCTGCTCTGGCCTTCTGTTGGCATCAGGCTGCGAGCGTATGCTGACGTGTTTATAGCCTGCGCCTAGCTACAGCTGCTTCTGCAGACCAGCATTATTCAGCATCGCACGCATACTCTCTGACAGCACTCGGATGATCTGCTCTGCTCTGCATGCTGGGGTCCTTTCCTGACGCCGTCCGGCACCTCGCCCTAGCAAGGCCTGCCCCAGCACGCACGCGTGGTATGGAGGCGCCCGGCTGCGCTTCTCACACAGTTCGATCGTGCAGCGGCGGCCAAACCCCATCTGTCGTGCAGCGACGGTCAACCCCCATCCACAGACACGGCGCGTCCGCGCTAAGGCAGCCCTCGGCCTGAGCTGCTGTCCGGCCTTCCTCCGCCTTCGGGAGACGCAGCCGGGCCCTTAAGCTTGGCACGGGAACAGCCCCGCGCCTCTGACTGGGCACCCGTGCAGGCGCTCGCAATTCTTCTTCTTCGGTTGCAGCGGCCCTCACAGCGGGGCGACCTGCTGGCCTTCCTCACCACGCGTATGGTGTGCTGGACGTGAAGGTAAGGTCATGAACGCGCTTGGCCACTCGCATGTGCGTCGGACGCAGCTGGTACAACTGCTACGAAGGGCGAAGCGCACAAGCACCACCAATACAGCGCCATCACTAGCCGCCCAGTTCATCCCGATCGTGCACGAGACATACACCGTGGCCAGGCCGGAGCATGTCGGTTCCTCCATACTATCGCGGAGGTGGCGCCGGGACACGGCGTGGGCTCCGAGCACACTGTTGTGGCAATGCCATGCATGCGCGATTGGACGGCGTGCTGCCTGCTGACGTGCCATCGCGTCCCCGTGGATACGCCTCCGCGCTCGGCTGGTCGAGCAGGCGCTCCGGCCGAGGCTGGCTGTCCCCAGCGTCGGCCTGCTGGCAGCTTGCGCTGACGTGGCCATCGCGCACAGGCCGCCCATGGCCTGTGTCTCTCAATCCCCGACGCACACTGCCCCGCCCGCGGCACTGACTATGTTGTGCGTGCTTGACGCGCTGTGTGCGTGTGCGCTGCTGTTTCTGTTCCGAGTGCATGGTCATAGAGAGTGGACCATGCTGGTACGGACGGTGACCGCGCTGCTAGATACCAGGGGCGAATGGCCATCAATGGGGAGCCAGGAGGAGTACTAACTCGACTAGTCACAC
>JALKAD010000381.1:0-15979 GCA_024500015.1 Ulva compressa | reverse complement strand
GCAGCGTCGCCAGCGCGCAGATGCCTGCCAGGCGCATCAGCGACTCACCGATCGCGATCGGCCTGACGCCGCCTGCTGGCTTGGCGAGGACGATCAGCCGGCTGGCTTGGAGGAGAGCCGTGTGGGGGATGCTCCCCAACAGGAGGTCATTGACAAAATGGCGCAGTGCGGCGCGGATGCGTGGGTCATGGAGTGCCACGGCGCGGATGTGCTCGTTTGTCCACCCACTGGGCCCTGCTGCCGTGCCCCGCGACAGGTTCAGCACGATCTGGTGGAATTGCTCCTCCCCGATCTCTGCTGCGGGAGACGGAAGGTCAGCAGTGTGCGGCAGAACGGGCGGGGGGGCAGACGGGTGCAGCTCCCGCAGCGCCGCTATAGTGGCCGCATCAGCGGCTGCCAGCGGGCTGCTGTCCAGGCAGCGGGCCGCGCGCCCGTCGTTGCCGTTGCGGCAGTGCCTGTACATGCGCCCTGCCAGCTCATGGTCAGCCAGCAGCGCTGTCCGGGTGCGGTGAGGCTGCGCATCGGCGTCGGTATCCGGGGTTGCGGCAGCACGGCGGCGTTTATGGAGGTCACGGATGCGCGCCAGGACACGCCGGCGCTGTCCGCTGCCGCCGCGGTTGTCCCCAAGCAGCTCGGTAGGGAGCATCAATAGCTCGGCGATGTGCTGCTGCTTGCTCGCATCATGCTCGCGCTTGACGGCATCGTGGATGGCCTCCAGGCAGTCCGCCGTGGCCGCGGCGAAGACGTCGGTGACCGACCGGAGGAGCTCCTGAGGCACCCTGATGTCGCGGTATGGCGTAGCCACGCCCGAAGAGGCAGCCTCCTCCACAGCCGGTGCGGCCGCCGCCGGCACCCCGGCGGGGTCTGTGCCGACGTCCTGCATGACGCTGTCGGTGGGCGCGGAGCCGATGCGCAGGCCGGAGAGGCCTGTCTCGGCCAGGCCCGATGGCGGCGCGGGCGGAGTCGGCTGGGCGTCGAGGCTGGGCTGCGTGCCCTCAGGGGCGACCGTGGCGTGGTTCCCTGCGTGAGCGGGGCGGACTAGCGTGGCAGGCTCAGGCATATCGGCGGACTCGGCCGGTGTTGGCCACGCAAGCTGGCCGGCGTCGGCTGCGGTGTCATGCATGACGACGTCTGGTGCCGCATTGGGGGCCACGTCGGTCTGGCTGGCAACTGCGCCGGCGTCATGCATGACAACATCACATGGAGGCGGAGCAGGTGACGGCGGGACGTCACCTGGAGGTTGACAGCCGCCTGCCGACCCGCCGTTCCCGTGGTACTCGCCATTCATGGCCGGGAGGTGCTGCGCGAGGCGGCTGGCGGGTGGCAGGCTATGTGGCCGGTCATTGCTTCCCCTCCCATCTGCAGCCGGTGCTAACGCAGGCCCCGAGGCGGCCTCGCGGGGTACCAGGTCGCAGCGCGTGACCGACTGCGAGCCGGGACTGGCTGTCGAGTGCGGAGTGGCGGGCGCCGGTTGTGCCGATGGCTGGGTCCTGCCTGGTGCCGTGGGGTGCCCTGATGTGCCCACGCTGTAACTCGTGCAGATCTAGGACCCAGCACGAGCCGAGGCAAACAGACCAGCAACACGCAAAAAAGAAAGACGCCATCGCAGGTACCTGATTAATGCCCACTCTGTGCCGTTGGGAGTTTGAAGGGCACCGCTTTTCGTGTGCACCGAGGCCGTTCCGCGCATATACTTTCGCACAGAAGTGACACTTGGCTCCGTTCAGCTGGGCGATGTCTGCGGCCGAGAACGTGTGACCTGCGTGTTGGCTGCGGCAGTGGTGCAGCAGCTGCTGCTGCGTCCCGAACAGCGTGCCGCAGCATGGGCACGGCTTGGGCGGAATCGCAGCAGACCATTTGCTGATTCGATGCCGAGTTGGCTGGACCGCCGTCCGTGGCTTGCGCGGATCCATGACCGGATCGCGCGAGCCCGAAAGTGGTGCTGTGCACCTGGTGCTGTCGCACCCACAGAAGGAGTAGGCTCAGGCTCCGGGGATCCTGTCTTCGAGACTACGGATATTTATTAATACGCAGTATATAGACCTACTTGCGAGGGCTATGCGCGTGCTGCGCTCGGCAGGCTGGCAGGCGCGCGCTGCTATGCGAGCAGCCGTCACCGCGGTGCCTACTGAGCAGCGCAAGGCTCAGCCGGCGAAGAGACTATGAATACTAGCAGAAATTAGCATCTGAATCAGTCGGAATCTCTACACGTGGCACGCCGTGGCGCGGACATGGGAGGTGACCATGCAGACGAAGACGTCGCTCGATAGCCTACCAACGTATGCTCGTCGGGTGTATGCGAATTGTGTCTTCCTTGGTGGTGAGAGAGGTGTCTACTTCTCTTCCTTCTGGCATGCTGTCATCATGTGACTTCGTTGACTGACATCATGACTGCATTGTGAACAATACTGTACGGGGTTTCTGTTCCTGTCGTGAATACTGTCTGTCGTCTTTTCGCTGAAGCTGATACTTCGGCGTGTCTAGCTTTGGACGGTCTCTACGCCAATGTCTTGTCTTGTGTATCTCACCTCCACGTGACATGCCCGCGCCATGCATGTGTGTGTGACATGGCGTGTTCGTGGCCTCAGAAAACCCATGCATTACATGCTGTAATACGATCCAAATCCGGGTGGCAATCCGGGTGCAACTCGTTCTTGTAGTGCGACAGCCACAGTTGACCAGAGCACCTGCTAGCTGCAAGCTGACGTGAGACAATAAGTACCGCGCGCAGAGGAGGCAGTGCCTTAAATCCATGTTATGTGAAACTCAATTATTATACACAGGCACAAGCCCCCCGCTGCCGTTGCCCGGACTAGATAGTTTCTGTTGGTTGCAACATCACGAGACTGACGCTGCAGACTGCTCTCAAGAGTCGTGCACGTGCCAACGGGCTGCCTTATCATATCTGTGTCACCACCTTCGTGTTTGCTTGGAAGTATTCGCGCTGCTAGTGCGCGCAGCTGGTCCGTGCGTGTTCCGGTTGACTGTGCTGTATTCGTCCGGGCCGCACCACCTGCAACTTGCCCTTCGTAAGGCTCTATCGCATGCAGGAACTCGTTGATTCCTATTGTTGTTTGTATTCGCTCCAGTCATAACTGCTTCGACGGTGCTGCTCAGTATGATATCCGACGCTGCTGCCATTTGGCTTGGCAGTACGTGTTGCAACTGAGACTGCACAGCTGTATGCTGCACAGTGTGAGGCCATGACCTGCCAGTATCATAGCCTGAAGCAATACATGACAAGAGTGTAATACAAGGATGCTAATAGTCCAATCTAATCTGCTGTGCGCCTCCGATTGGCCAAGAAACAGCACGGACCTGTATTTGCCATTGTTCCAATTACTGCCCCTGGCCTCACCAATACTCCGCCTTTTGTCCCCCCCCGGACTAGAAAAAGGCTAAGAATAGTTTGACCCTGTTGCCAAAAAGGGTGAAGCAAGATTCCTATACACCAGCGGCCGCCTACAGACCGCCCGGTGCATAGCTACACTGGATTGCACAGGCACAGCACTGCAATCGTTCACTTCACGATGTGGCTGTTGCACCGTGCTTCGCCATGCATGTGTGTTGCTGGTATGCCGTATCGTCATGGTTGAAATTTCAGATGTGGTGGCTGAGTGGTGTATGCTGTGGTACACGGAGATCACCGCAAGGGCCCAGCCGCGAGGGCAACAACTGAACCCCAGCAAGCAGCTAGTAGCAACTATGAATATGCACAGGTTCCCGCGCCACAACGCACGGACACAACCGCACCCCTGTTCTGCAAACAAGGTGGCCAGGGCACACCACAACCGCGGCAACCACGCCAACCCCGCCACAGCCATGCACCCCGTCGACCGTCCACACCACGCACCACCGTCCGCCAGCACGCAGCCACGGCCCCCACTGTCACACCTAATTCCTCCCACGAAAGCCGGCGCCAGCATCACTGCAAACAGCCCCACTCGAGAACTCGACATGCAACCCCTGCATGAGCTCAGGAGTGCGTGCACGCCGGCGCGGGGCGACCCGGCCCCGCGACGCGCACGGCGGCCCAGCAGATGCAGCCTGCTGAGCAGAATGATGATACACAGGGTGCCTGGGACGCCACGCTGCCTCACTCGCGGCAGACCCCGGCCAAGCATGGCGAAGCAGGAACGAGCAAGTACACGCAGACGCGGTGCAGACTACTGTACTAGCAACTGCAGCCCCCAGCACGGAGTAGCGACCGCCTACAGCTCGTCTGTGTGGCCAACCAAAACTGCTCACCTTGCAAGCCTGTACTGGAAACATGCTCAGGCCCAGATTGGCTTCGGCGTGTCAATTGCCGCATAAACGGTACTACTGTTTATGCAAACGCATTGGCTCAGATACATGAAGGTCCGGGGAAACTGGTCTAGCAGTCCAATATGCCGTGGTTCGCTTCAGTGAGGGCAGGAAAGGGCAATTGCAATGTCATGTGCTAAGCTGCACGGGTGTGCATGCAAATCTGCATCAATGGCCTGGGAGCGGGAAATGTGCAGGTGACATCGGAAGATGCAGATGCTGTCCTCATCTTGATCCTTTCAAGAGCTTGATGGCGCGCGTCTGGGGCGCTAATCAGGCCTTGCCCTGCCGCAACGAAAAAATGAATCCTGCCCAGGTTCATCTTGTACTGCCGCGGTCATGTAACGACGCTTGTGCCCGCTGGTGCCACAAGCACTTGCACATGGCAGCCTTGCGTGACGTAACTGGCATGATCATTTTAAGGCGCGCCAATGGGAATAGATCATCGGCTACCCTGCGGGAAGGCGGGAGTCAAAAAGCGTGCGCCACTGCGTCAGCACCTGCTCTGCAGTTGGCCTGTCCGAGGGATGTCTCTGCAGGCACTGCAGTATCGCTTGCTTGAGCCCCCGGAGCTGCACCAGCTTCTCTGCCTGACGGGGCGCGCCGCCCTCCCACGGCAGCACCTCTCGGCCGCACAGCTTGGCCCAGATGGACTCCCGGGTGGACACGATGGGCGGGAAGACTCGCTCCCCGGTGAGGAGCTCAAAGGCCATGAGCCCCAGCGCCCACATGTCCGCGGCGCCATTGGCTGTGATTTTCTGGTCCTTCCGCTCCACAGCCAGAGCCACTTCAGGGGGCGTGTAGGACGGGCTAGCAGTAATCGCCACGCTGGAACCTGCAGCCATGAGATGCAGTCAGTGTTCGAGTCCGAGTACGCAGATCCCGTACTTGCAGGCTCCTTACTAGTACGAGTACTTTTCCGTCATTTGGAAGGGTCCGTGAGTCAGTCACACTTTGAGATTGCTATTTTCTTCTGTCTACTACTGCCCGTTGGTGAAAGAATCATTGGTGCTGGTTGCCACATACATCGTGCAACAGCCTGCTCAGGCAAGAACGCTAGATCCCGGAGGAAGTCCGGCTGGACCCTTCGCCGGCTGCTGACACACAACAGTCATGGGTGCGATTACAAGTGCTTTGCATTGCGCCACGACACGTCACATGTACAACAGCGGTCAAAAGTATTCCGGAGAACGCTCGAGAGTACGCATACTTTAAGGTTTCCGTGGGAGTACGCATACTACAAAATGCCGCCGTACTAGTATGTTCAAACACTGGATGCAGTGTTGGTACCAAACAGGAACATGCACACTGTCATACACTGAGATAGATGAAGGCCCCAGCAGCGCCGATGGAAGACAGAATGGAAGCAGCAGCGCCGGGGGAACAAAGAACGGACCCAAACAAAAGAAACGTACACAAGTGGCACGGTCAGCCTACACCGGCATGAACCATTCTCACAAGGAATACACCCGGCAGCGCATGTACCGTGCCCAGCACACCGACCCAGCGCAACATGGCACAGTCTACGCACAGGCTTAAGGTTCTGGGGACCAAGGCGCCTAGCCGACGCTAAGGCGGCGCTGAGCCGGCCACAGCAGGCAGCAAGGCCACGGTCATGACACGTTTTCCCACAAAGTTCCGCGGCCAGACGCGGCCGCCTTGGCCCCAGCCCCAGACCACCTGGTGCCAGAGCTACTGCCGGTCAACACCACAGCGACGCAGGTAGTGTTCGACAAATACGCGTGTTTGCGAAAGATTCGTATGGAATACGCGTATTTTTAGACATCGTATGGAATACGCCAATACGGTGGCTAGGACGAAAGCGTAACTGGCTTTGTTGCGCTGTATTGATGTGCTGGATTCCAGACTGCCGCGGCATCACAGCTGTAATATACATTCAAGCTAAAAAATTACAAATTTTCCAAAAAAATTCACCATTTACCGCCATGTGCATTGGAATATTGCGCACACGAATGACCGCACGCGTGCCATTTAGGCCAATTGGCGTTGCGCAGCAGCCATCTTGGTTACCCGCCAATGCTCCCATTCCGTCATAGTTGTAATGTCTGGCAACAACCACGTCACGCCTCGTCTAATCTAGTGTCAATTTTCGGCACAGTCACACAAGATTTCGACAATAATCGCCGGCACACCGCTGGGTGTCACGCGGTCAACTCTTCCCTCCAGCGCACTTGACGCAAACTGGGGCCATGGGGTGAATCGAGCTGGTGTAGAACTCCTGAAAACCTCCAATTTTAGCTCGCTCCGCTCGCGTACCTGGTGACCTGCCGCACATCGCCACGCGCCCTTTCACAGATCGTGCCTCCCCCTTTCGCTGACAGTGTCACAGCCACTATCGCATGCTACCGGACATTACAACTATGACGGTATTATAAAACGGTATTCTGAGAACAGTTCGTATGGTGTACGAGTAATTCATGATACCGTATTGCGTACGAAATAGCGAATTTCAAACACTGCCAGTGGACGCTGGGAGCTAGGAACAGATGGGGATGGGTATATTGCATGTCAGGTCTCGATGAGGATTGTCCATCGGTAGCGGCCTATGCGCGATGGCACATCAGCGCTGGCAGGCCTTCAGTGGGGACATGCACAACGTGTAGACGGGTGTCCATGTGGGCTAACAGTTGAATGCTGTTGGGAAGAGTGCCGATTGCATACAAACTGAACTCGGATGTGACTGCCGCAGCACTACCGGGCGCACACCTGTTTGTGCAGCGCAGCCAAAATCCATCAGTGTCCAGGAGTGCTGGCCGGGGAGGCGCAGGATGTTGCCGGGCTTGAGGTCGCGGTGCACCCACCCGCTGCCGTGCAGCTGTACCAGCCTCTCCGCAATCAGACACAGCGCCTGCACAAACAGCCGCAGTCAGATGGTTCGACTGTACAGTCAAACCGAGAACTTCCACATCGATATCAGCAGATTGCACGTAACTGTGTAGACCTCGCTAAATATTTGCTGGTTGCCAAAGAGGCAAATATCATAGGGCGCCAAGCTTCATCTTCAGGCTGACGAAAGGCAGGTGTCATGCAACGTTGCCAAAGACATGAAAACTGCCTACAAACTAATCTCCACAACAGTTCGAGTTCCATCGACATGGCTATTGTAGAGTGCATATGCATGCCCAGCAGGTCTCTGTGTACTTGTGTGTTACACTGTGATAGATCTAGAACTCAGCAGCGCCAAGGCAACAGAGCAGTCGACAGTCAAACAGACAAACCATCACGAGCCCCAAGGCCCATCTCATCACGAGCTCAAGCCAATGTTAGAACGGACCAGCGCCGGCACGGAAGCACACACACACACACACACACACACACACACACACACACACACACACACACACACAACACACCCCAAAATCTCTGTGTACTTGTGTGGAGAAATCATGCAGTGTCAGTTACAATGGCTGAGAACTACATCTTGACAGAGGATCACGGCAGACATTATCGACCATGCAAAGTCGTGACTCACATGTACATGGTATGATCACGATACCACTAGTACTGAGCCAGGCAGCATGCACAATGGCAACTTCGAATCGGCTCCACAGTGCAGCTCAATTACATCTGTGTACGCGCAAGGTTGACATGCCATCGTTGTGCACACTTGCCACGCTGCATGCGGGCCAGCTGCACTGTTCTCCCATGTTGTGCACGCGAGCTCTGAGCTTGACACAGTATCAATTCCGCTTCTTACACACACTTTCCATAGCTCATGTTTCAGCTCTGTCCAACAGTAAGTTATACATAACTTATAAGTTATACATGTCACGATTGCAGGCCGTACAATTATAACAAGATGAACGCACACTGCAGCTGGTAACCTAAGCCACTTTCAGCTTTGCTACTTCTTGAGTTGTTTGTGATGCTGTAGGCCCTTCTGGGACTGTGCTCTAACACAGTGCAGAACAAGCAGTGCGCCTTAGAGCTGTTGCATCCCCGAATGAGCACACAGTCATATCGATGTGGAAGTACGGGTCTGCGCTCTCGAGAGACCTCGTGTATATTGTCAAGACAGCATTATTATGCGCTCAACTCACTGCACAAGACCGTGAAAAAACCGCAGAAATGGAAACAATTCTTGGTCTGATCCAAATTAAAAGCGCCCTCATGTTGGTTGGATTTCAACAAGGCAGTGGTACAGCAGGCAGGTGGCTGTGGCACGCACATCAACAATAGTGCTGAACGCAGGCTGTGTCTTGGCCTTCCACTCCTGCAGGCTCTCCCCCTTCTCAATGACAATGCATGGTGGCCATGCATAGCCACGGCTGCTGCGTTCCTCTGCGTCGCAGCTGAGGCCGAGCCTGATTGCCGGCATCATACTGCGTAGCACGTCCACCTTGTAAAGCTCCAGCTCTGCATTGAAGGCTGCGTGCGAGAGGAAGAACTTCACTGCGACAGATTCCTCGGTGCGTGTGCTGCGCATGAATTGCACAACACCTTGCCCGCCCTCACGTCGCTGTGTCCACGGCAGCACTGCAAACTGCCGTAGGAACAGTTCGTTGTGTCGCCGCATGCGGTCCAGTTCCTTCGTGAGTTGTTCCTTCTGCTGCGCGACTGTGTCCCAGGGCATTTGATGTGCAGATGTGCTGAAAACGGATGTCGTTGTGGCCAATGATGTTGCTTGTTCACTGCATATCACAGTCAATGGTTCGTCCTATATGTATGCTTGTTGTCAGCTGACAAGCATATGGCTGCACCTTCCCATTGCGGCAGTCCGCAAGCCCGATACATCTGTACACGTCCCGTAACACAGCCACCCGCAGCTTACTATAGTTTGTAGTGAGCCGTTCTCTGAGCAGCAAGCTGAGCATCATTAAAGAGCATACTACGCAGCATTGAAAACCATACTACGTAGTACTTTGGGAATGTTGCAAACTGATTTGTGTCGGCTTGTGTTCATGTTCTAGCCATGGCTGTTGTGTTCGATCAGTTTGCATAGATGCTCTATCACCTCGCTGCTCTACCACAGTGTTCAGGCTGACACGCTTACAATCACGGGGATGAGATTGCACTGACCTGTATGCATGCGCACACAAGAACGATAACGTAGTTCACGAAAATCTAGAGCGATGCAGCATTCGCAACAGCTAGAACAATTAAAATGCAAGCAAGCACGCACTTACACAACATACAACCCACTGCGCATATTTCCTTGTGGACGATTGCCAACCTTGTTGCTACTGTGGCTGTGCTCTATCGCAAATGAATGCAACAGGCAAGCACGATTGCAACTCTAACAAAGCGGATTGCACGGCAGTGATGTCAGGGCACCTTCGGCCGTATGCGTGAACACAGCACATTTGGGAGCATTCTTCTGTAACGTTTCTCAATTGCGTGCACGGCTAGTACTAGTTCAATGCCACACACGCATGCGCCGAGCAAGCCGAGGGTAGGTCAGACCAGACTAGCATTGACCAGTGGGGCCAGACAATATTACCAGTAGTGCCTGATGTTGAGGACAGCATCATGCTGATCACATACCTTGCTTGTGGAAATGTTGCTGTGGTTAACAGATTGGCCTGTTTTTGCATCATCCCAGGGCGATGGTCGCGGGACGAGACAAATGGCACCCCGTCAGCGACCGCAGAGTTGGAGGAGCCGACATCTTTCGCTTTGACCACGCGTTTGATGACGAAGCCGTGCACACATTGATAGCAGCCGACGCATGCGACAGCGATGGTCATGGTGGCCGTCACGATGGCAACCGAGATAGCTGCCCAGTTGACGCTGCTGCTAGACCTGAATGGAGGGACATCGGCGGTGGTGCCGGGGCTGCCCGCCCCAGGGTTTCCAGCCGGTTGTGAGGCCTGGTTTAAGGCCTGGCCACGAGGCCCCGGGGCAGCAGTTGCTGCAAACGTGGGGTCGAGTGGCAGCTTCTGTGCCACTTCCTGCGCAGCAGCAACATAGTTCAGCATAGTGCAGCTATCACAATTGCATGCTGCTGCGCATGCATCACTACAAACACGTGATCACGTGTACATTCACACGAGAATATGCTGTGCTGTGTACTGTGCACCGTGAACATCAGCAGGTGAACATCAGCACTGCCTGGCAGGTGCGTAACTGCAAAGGAGCTGTGGCAAGCAGGAGCATGTCGCGAATGCATGCATGCAACAATTCAAAGAAGCAGGGCGCCATCCAGTGTCGCACAGCCGATGCATGTGTAATGAAGTCGTCCTCAAGTGAAAGGAACCCGGTCGTCGCCAGCGGGGCGCTCTGCACTTGAACCTCTGTGGAATCAGTCGCTGAGTACACCCGTGCCTGCCCGTCACTGTAGATTGTGCCAGACCCCACTGTCAGCAGTGCAGCAAATGCCTCATTGCGTACAAACTGGCAGGACTGGAGCCAGATCCTGGCGTCTCTGCCCTCCGCTACCACGATGCCGCCGGTGCTGCCAGCCACGTTGTTATCGGTGAAAGAGCACCTCACAAAGTAGGCGGTGAACTGCACGACGACCGGCGACACGCTGCCCCCCATGTCCGCGAACAGGACGTCTGCATGCATGCCACACGCATGAGATATGGTGTGTCACTGATGACGGCAAGCATCACGCGCGTGGGCGAACATGCACGTGCACGGCTGGTCTCAACAGCGGCTGACGCTCAGAAACTTCGCCTTACGCTACAGGCAGTTAACCTGGAAGGGCCACCATGCATGGGTCACATGCACAGCGCTAGCGCGTAGGAGGAGCTTTCTTGCCTTGAGCGTATACCTGAGCACTGCTGTTGGCCCATATTCCGGATGCGCCCTGTGGCGTTTCGCTTGCATCGCCTTGCACGATCGAACGTGTCAGCCACAGCTGGGCACCGTAAGCGCTCATTGACAGTACCTGAGGCACGTTGTTGCGGGTGGAGGGCTGCACGCGCAGGTACAGATTGTCGATCCACAGACGGCCATGCATCATCTCCAGCATGTGGCCATCTGCCACAATGAGGCACTGGCCCGCTGTGAAGGTCCGCAGCTCCGGGCCGCTGATCGGGAATGATGCCTCTTCTACAGGCATGCTGCAGTTGCCCTGCACATCATGCATGCCACCTTCACTCTGACGTATGACAGTGTTACACGGAGACCAACGCAACAGCCCGGCACCGAGGGCAACAGCGGGCAAGCACACGACCAAACCCCTGCAGCTGCAAGCAGGCCTATAGACAGGCAGCAAAAAGCAGCAACACGCACAGGCGCACAGCCACAACGAACGAACCGAGACAACCGCAGACCCTCACACCCACACCCAGACTCCCTCACACCAGCGCACTCCACCACCGCGCCAGTCACGCCATGGTCACGCACTTCAACCATCCGCACCACGCGCCACCAGTCGCCAGCAGGCCCGGTCGCCTCCACTCTCACAACAGCACCAGCACAACCACCAACAGCACCAGCACCAGCAGGCCCGGTCGCCTCCACTCTCACAACACCACTCGCACCACTGTACCCAGTTCCACCCGAGAACGGCCGCGCCCTCACCCCGACATGCACCCCACCCCCGCGCGAAGCCGCACGCCCCCTACCTCAGCATGGGGCGGACCGGCCTCGCGACGGCGGCTCGGCGGTCGCAGTAGAGCGTGGGTACGTGGGGGGCTCATGACTGTACATCGCCAACCACACGCACATCGCCATCCACTCGGCAACCCACGGCCACAAGTGGGGAAACAGAGGCACAGACATGTCTGTACAGACAGGAGGCGGCATGCCACGGCCTCAGCAACCGCGGCCCCCGGTCCGAGGCAGCGGCCAGCGGGCGCCTACAAACCGTCCGACGGGACAACATGGCTAGGCAGCACCGCCCCGGGCCGCTCTGGTAGCCGGATGCGCAGCACAGCCGCAGCGACGATCTGGCGCGTCACACCAAGTCAGAGGGTGGTGGAGAGCTCGCACATGGCATTCTGCAAGAAAACTCGCCTGGACACGGCCCCAGAGGCCGGTGCAAAGTCAGCAGTCTCATTCAGGACGGCATGTGCACCTGTGCCCATACAGCCAAACGTCTCATGTGGCAGGGACACAAAGCGGCAAACACCTGTGCCGCAGCGGCCGTACTTCAGTGCAGTAGAACCGTGTACACTTTCAAGGCGCTGTGAAAATAGGCAGTTAATTGTACATGTTCTGACCACAATGTAAAGCAAATGCACTGCAATGTTCGCTTGAGCACTAGCGGAATGTCATAGTCTTGCATTATGAAGGATGTCGGGATAGTTGTACAGATCTAAAAGTAGAGCGGGCAAGCGCACTCGAAGCGTGTGTGTGCCCGAGCGGACACGGCCTAGCAGGTAGCCTTGCACGGTGTCCAGCGTTGTGAAGTCAAGGTGTGCCTGCACCTCGATGTGGCGCTCCACAGCCGCCAGCGCCATCTGAAGTTGCTGCGCTGTCGTCACAATTGTCACCTGCGTCCCAGGCGGGTCCATCGCCGCTTCGCTACTAACTGTGACTCCTGGGACAGCCTGCATGCATACTGAATCGCTGCGTGCGGGATTGTGAGACTTTGAATCTGGCCGTGAACTGTGTGTCAAGAACCAGAAAAGCGCCCAGCCCAAGGGGTTGTATTACTTCCGGACTGTAGGACGGCGTATATATGTGTCACAAGACTCTTGAGCGCACAGTATGGCTCATGGCACTGTGCCCCTGAAACAATTCCGCTCGTGTGCTACGGATCTGTCATGGAGTGGATTGGTACGCTCTGATCGAGGCGCACCGCCTGGACTTGCTTCAGCCAGTCATCATCGCCGTTGAGGAAAATGTTTGCATTGGGCGGCCGCTCGAGTGAGTCTTCAAATGTTCGTCCAAACCTATAAAACTCCCTTGGCGTGTCACTGACATACCCAGCGCTCTGAAAATCAGCCACAAGTGGAAGTGCCACCGTGTTGTTCAACAGGGCTGAACCCTGTAGCCATGCTGTGCCATCGCGGAACGCTGCGTACATCACAGACGATGTGTTATCCGTACTGTTGTTGTTTGAGAAGGTGGAGTTGACCACATGAAGCGGCGCGTTGTTGATGTACACGACCGGCACAACCCCGCCGAGGTGCGAAAATCTGCAGCCTGCATGAATTAATGATCATTAATAGAAAGCACTGTTACGTAACAATGTATACAGAGAACATGGTTTGTCGCAGACTGCACGTATGGGAGCTGGTGTTCACCCTAACAAGCCTGCGGGCGAAGTTTCAGTAGTTTGGTTCCCGTTTGTGTACGTCAGAACCAACAGAGGGGCCATTACTAATATTCAGCTGCGACGACCATCTGCGCATGTTCACACAGCCAGCAACAGAGGACAGCCCATTATGCGCCAGCCGCGGTGTGTCGCCACGATGTGCTGTGTGACACGGTCAGTCTCTCTCTTGCATGCGGCGCACCTTCCAAGTAGGTAGGACCGGCGGCATTGAGACCGAGCGCGCCAGTCCCGACGGCATACGTGCCGGCGCCCTGCAGTGTCATCTGTGTCATCCACAGCTGCACGAAAGGCCCGGTCGATTCAATCAGCGCCACACCATTGTCGCGCACGCTGAACGTGTGCCTCAGATAGAGGTTGTGCATCCACAGCCGCCCAAACCGCACATGCCAGATGTCCATGTCTGTCGTGATGACGCACTGCCCCGGCAGCAGCGGCAGCAGCGGCGGGTCCTCGAGCTGCAGCTGCGGCGCGGCTGCGCAGTTGCCCTGCATGCACTTGCTGAACTACTGCTGTCCGGTGGTTACAACTCATGTGCACACATTGTACCACTCAAATGCAAGACTGTTGATGCAAGGTGGTGCCTTTGTTGCTTTGTCGCATGAGATGTTCGGCAGGTTGAGCAAGGGTGCATTGTCGCATCTGAGGTATCTGGCTGATATAGCTGTCGAGTGTGGTATACAAGATCGGGCGCAGTACATCACCAATGTAAAGATATCTGAGCGTAGGTTTGTGTTGGGGTAACGCGCTATTTTTCAGAATGGGCTTGCAGATCATGACTGGTGTGTCTGGAAAGGCGACCGTGGCGGGCAGAGTCCGCCTAATTTCTGAGTTGTGAGGTAGTGCCTTGGATGTGCTACTGGCATGACTAGCGCATACCGCCACGCTGTAACCCAACCCCATGGCAGCACATCGCCCGCGTCATCCAACACACAGCATATACCACAGCTCATCCGGTAAGAGTGCATGTTGGCCTGCATCAGCATGCGTAGGGAACCAAACGCATGAGTGTGGGCGCAAGGTGCAATCAGGAGGGTGGCTTCATGTACAGGATGAGGGAGGGGTGGGGTGTGCACTCGGACCGACTGAGTGGAGCCGTCTTGGAAAGAAAGGAGGAATCCACCCGGAGTGGCGGCTTCGATGAAGCCGAGGTCCATGTGCGCTATGATCTCGATATGGCGGGCGCGACTCTGAACCGCCTGCTGTAGCTCCTCTGCTGTGGCGGCCTGCGTCACAGAGTCCGCACCGCGAGCGGCCCCCACCGACAGCGAGGCTAGTGCCCTGCCTGCGCCCTGCATGCATAGTCGTTTCTGGAGGCGTGCTGTGCCAGCAGCACAGGCGACCAGCCGGAGCCATGCGCACGTCGGCAGAGCCCGTAGCACATGGCATGAGTACAGCAGTGGTCACGAACAGCTTCAGAACTGCGCCGAGCGAGCGCAGGCCCCCTACAACGCGACGGAGGGGACGACCCAACTGTGGGCAGCGTTGTGGTGCCCGCCCTGCCCACTCGCTGGCTCGGCAGCGGAGGCACCACAGAAACGTTCCTGAGCATACCCTGGCCATAGCTAAGTGAGTAGTGCTGGGTGCCTGTGGCGCTGGGGACGTCCGCACTGATGTGTTTGCATGCATGTTCCCTTTACAATCGGGGCCGCAGGGAAATCATAGTAGCGTTGAAAGTGACTCAGCATCTACAAGTATCTTGGTGAACCTGGAACAATCCAGTAGGACCTAAGACAAAATGTCTGTGTGTGCACTATTCGGGTATGCACGGACCTGGTACACATCTGGTATCATGAGCTGAGACACAGATATCATGACATTCACGAGTCAGGTCAAATCCAGTGCCTGTGAACAATAAGGCAGACAAAGATTGTGCACAGACGCGTTCTTTACTTCTGATAGCCTACTGAGTATCCAACAATCTTCAAGGATGCCAGAAATCCCCAAATCCTTGAAACCTGCCGTCCGCGGCCGCAAGGGGCAAGATGCAACCTAGGCCTGACCACCTCCGCGGCTGCGACTCTCCGGCGGGCGGTCAAGTTTGCGCTCCTTTGCAACCACCACAACCGCGTGGTGTTACACGGAGATCCACGCAGGAGCCCAACAGCGAGGGCAACAACAAACAAGAAAGCAACTGAGTCCCAGGTGGCTGCCGGCAGCAGTTGCAACCCGCAACACGCAAAACTGAAGAGCCCGCGTGGTACACGCCGCTCCCAAGAGAACATGTCACGTTTGCAGTGTACATGATGTCTGTGGCTGAACCTGATCATGCCTGATTGCTCGCCATGGTCACAGCAGAATGTATGCCCGACCAGCACATGAACACGTGCGCACAGGTGTAGCTGTCTCTCATGCAGAATGAATGCCCGACCGGCATATGAACACGTGCGCACAGCTGTAGCCGTCTCTCTTACTGCACCATTCCCCGCGCCCAGCGCTTCTCCACGCGCGTGCGGTGGCGGGAGGGCTGCCAACCACCCGCCC
>JALKAD010000039.1:42161-60042 GCA_024500015.1 Ulva compressa | reverse complement strand
GCCGCGGCATTCGGCGGGGTAGACATGCTGATGCGGCGACGGCACCTCTCATTGAGCTTTCGCCAGCCAGCCTTGCTTGTGTGAGAACCCAGAGCATGCAGACCGGCAACAACACATGACAAGGTAAAAGACAAATCCATGCATGGGAATTACTGAAAGATGCGGAAGCATGTGCGGCACACGTGCCACTCGCGTCGGAGCGCGGCCCCAGCCGGCGCACCTGTAGCAGCTGCAGGGTTTGCTCCTCGTGGTCGTGCAGGGTTCTCAGGTCGATTGCGCAGCTCTGCTCCAGCGACTCGAACTGCGCCTCCATGCTAGGCACCTCGTGCCGCACGACCGCCGCCAGCAGCTGCTCCTCCAGCGCACTCTTGGACACGCCAAACTCCACCACAGCCACCAGCATCGCCGTCGCCGGCGCGACCTCCGCTGCCGCGCGCTCCGTCGTCAGGTACAGCGCAAACCCTGGCGCCACCGTCACGTCGACGCTGCCGATTCGCACCGTCTGCGGCGCCGCCAGGCCCAGGAACGGCGGATCTTGCACCGCTGCACCCCCGTCTCTGGACTTGTGGGTCGGGGCGGCGGCGGCGCGCACGCGTGCTGCTGGCGAATCGGCCAGCGCGCAGAGCGGCGCGAGGGCCGGGTCGATGCTGGTAGCGACGCCGGTAACGAGGCAGGGCATGCCCATGCGTGCGCAGTGCGCCACGCTGCGGAGGGCGGAGGGCTGCGCTGCGGGCACAATGCGAAGGCCGCGGGAGCCCTCTTTGCACCGCAGCCACGCCTCAGCCTGGTGCTGGGGGTCAATGAAGAGGGGCACCCGGCCGCACTTGAGTGCGATTGTGGCACTCTCTGTGGACTGTCCGTCGGAAGGCAAGCCCTGTAAATGCACGCCGGCACGCTTGTACGCCTGCTGCTGTACTCCTGTGCTGCAATCTTTGATAGTATTCACTGGACCACAGCCGTGTTGTGGCATTGCACAGGCCGGCAGGAACGGACTCGGCATGTGAGCGACTGCATGCATGCAGCGTCAGATCTGGCACGCGCGACTCCCAGAAGCAGGCTGGTGTGAGAATTGGCTGAAGCAGAAGGCCGACACAACCGCACAGCGGTGTTCCTGCAGCAGATGGCATGCAGCGAAGTGACGTTTCATGCAGGATGGGGCGCGATCAGTGCACCCACACACAGGAGGGCCTCACGCGCGCAGCTCCGGTGAGCGCACGAGCGATGAGCAATGCAGGGTGGGACGCGGTCACACCCCGGCCGCGGTTGAGTATTATTGTTATAAAAAATATTTGGAATTCACACACCTGGAGCCCCCACGCACGCAGCTCCGCAGCGCCGGCGAGCGACGCCTGCACGCTCCACGCTGCCGGCAGCGCGAGCCCAGCATCACAGATCGCAGCACGCCACCGCCGCAGCAGCGCGCCCCGCGCAGCATGACGCAGCGGCCCGAGGTATGTCAGCGCAGCGGCATCGAGCAGTGCCGCCGCCGGCACGGTGTCGAGCGCTGCGGCGTGCTGTGCTGCGGCGGCAGTCCAGCGGCCGGCCTCGTCAGCGAGGGCACCGGTGAGGGACGCGGCGCAGCGCAGGCGGCATGCGGAGGTGTCCATCTGCTGCTGCAGGCCGTCCACGCGGGCCTGGATGCGGCTGAGCTGCTCGGCCGCAGCGTCTGCCTCCTCTTGCAGCACCTGAAAGCGCGTGCAAAGATTGTGGTGTGGAGGGGATGAGTACCCTATACTTGCTAATTACCAAACAGCGCTATCGGACAATTGCTCTAAGAAACGTCCATCAAAGCTGCTGTACGTGGGAATGCACAGCCGAAAACTCAGAGATGCGGGGTTCAGAATGTGTCGGGAGGACGGTAATGGATGGCCATGCGCGGCCGTAGACCGCACGATGTAAGGTAGCATGTTGCATTGGCTGTGGAATATGAATGGCGGAGGTTGCTGCAACTTGCAGGTTGTGGAGGTCGGCTCTGCACACCCGAAGTTGGTGCTGCTTGGTCTGCAGCTGGGCCTCCGCGGCGTCGAGGCTCTCCTGCGCCTCCTGTAGCCGCGCCCGCAACGGCGCCGCAGCCTCCGAGACGTGCGTGTACGTGTGCATCGCGCGCACCCACATACACAGGCTCATCGCCGCCTTGCTCTGCCGGCCGACCGCCTCCGGCGTGAACGCCGCGTCGCCGCAGATGCGCTCGAGCGGCCCGAGCATCCGCGGCGTGACTGCGGCGCGATCAAACTCCATCAGCCGCTTCAGAAAGTTGGCGTCTGACAGAGCCTGCATGCTGTGCGTTGCTGAGTCACTGCCTGTGGGCACTGCCTGTGGGCATGCATGGCACTGCACAGCAGAAGGCTTTCTCTGAGACGAGTAAATGGTTCTTCGCACAAATACACGCCCGGCGGAAGTGGTTGCCGCACCCGTTTGCTTGACTCCCAGTCGGGCCGCTCCCCAAGCAGGACGCACACAGCCTCCATTGTCAGCTGCACCAGCACCGGCGGCTTTGTGAACGTCTTGATCTCAATGATGTCATTCCGGTTCAGCGCCCCCAGCGCCATCTCCGCCGCCTCCAGCGCCGGCATCACCGTCGCCAGCGCCGCCTGCGCCTCGTCCCGCAGCGCCGCCGTCGCCGCGGCCCCCCGCGCCACCTGCGCCTCCTCCGCAGCCACGGCCGCGCACGCCGCCACCGCTGCTGTGAGTTCCCGCGCGCTGCGCTCCCGCAGCACGGCTGCCTCCGCACGCTGCGCGGCGAGCTCCGGCTCGAGCCTCTGCACCTCAGCGCGCATGTCCGCGACGGCAGCCTCCGCGCCGCGCAGCGCGGCAACGCCGCCGCGGCTGCGCCGCAGCGTGCCGCACAGCTGCTCGCTGTGCTCTGCGGCGCGCTGCCGCAACATGCGCAGCAGGCGCAGGTGCAGCGCAGGCGGCGCAGCCGCCGCCTCAGCCGCGGCAGCGTGCACAGCCATCGCAGCACGCGCAGCGGCAGCTTTGTCCCCAACCTCCTCCGCATCCTCCAGGACGCTCTCGGCCACGGCCAGCAGCGCCTCCTCTGGCCACAGCGCATGCATGTTGACCATGCACCTATGCACGACAGATGGGTGCTCGCGCACAGCCCTCTCAAACTCCTCGCTGGTCTCCGACGCGATGATGCACACATGCATGTTATCATACGCTGCCTCCAAGAACACGCCGTATGCCTCATCAGCCGTTCCCGCCAGGCCCCTCGACTCGCACGCCTTCACCAGCGCCGGCATGAGCTGATCCCACTCCTCCGGGGGGAAGGGGCTCTGCATATTCATGTCCCCCTGCAGCACCGCCGAGAGCAGCTTCATGCATGCAGCGTTCCCTAGGTGCTCCTCAGCCACGACCAAGCAGATACCACAGCCATGGCACCCGGCCGCAGCGAGGCTCTCCCGGAACGAATCCTCAAACGCGGCGGTGCTGGCGCGACCGGTGGCCCTGGCGGCAGGGGGAGGCGGGTGCACGGCTTTGAGCCCGGCGGCCATCGCTGCAGCGCGCGCTGTGCACCGTCGGCCGACGCCGTCGGGCCCCAGCAGGGTGACGTGGCTACGGAAGCCGCGCAGCGCAGCGGCAGCGTGCGTGATGTGTTGCACGGCTGTGGGAAAGCAGACGAGGCCGGGGCAGGCGACGCGGGCAGCGGCGATGACGGCCCGCTGCAGTCGCGAGGCATCTGCATTCACCCGAGGATTCACAGTGAGCATAGCACATGCATGCGCTGTTGTACGGGGAATGAAAAATCTCCAATCGGGTGCCAGTCAGTCAACATATAAGCGTCGGAGGCTCACAAGGGACTGCCGGGACTGCGCGGCGGTGAAGCTTGCCCACGTGTCGGCAGATGAATCGCCACCGCCGCGAGTGTCGGTATTGGCGAGGCCTGCACATGGCATGCCAACACGCAGGAGATGGCAGCATGCACCAGCAGACAGACCATATGTCTGACTGTGGCGATACTACATCGCGCATGACCAGGAACTCAGCGTGATACATGCATGTGGAGTAGGCCCACTGCGGCCCATGCATGGGGGTGCTGTGACATCGAGACTCAAACGCCAGGCGAGTGCCAGATCATGCCAACCTGGCCTGTCAAATCAGGCAGGCAAATACAAGCAGCCTAATCACTTTCCAGCCCTGGAATTGCAGCATTCTTGAGGATACGAATTACAGGGACGCATGCCTGTAACCATCTCCACCTGCCGCTCTCCTCGTGGGACGCCGGCTTTGACAAAGTCCACAAACACCACGGGCTGCTCGGCCGGGCCAAAGGCGTCCTCTGCGCCGCCGCGGAAGCCGAGGCGGGTGCGCGCCAGCCGGAGCAGCACGTCGCGGACGAGCGCTGCGTGCTGTGTGCTGCCACAGCGGTGCTGGTAGGCACGTGAGAACTCATGCAGCCACAGCCGGGTGAGGACCGCGGCCGGGTCGCGGCCGCACGCCTCCGGCCGGATGACCACGATTCCCTGCACCTCATGTGTCGGTGGCACTGTTTGTTATACTGTACTGTTTGTGTCAGAACTACCGCCGGTGTACCGTATATCCGCCAAATATTGAACCCCTCATCTCTCATTTTTTGGCTGAGCATTCCCAAATACAGTAGCTTTGATGGATACTTTTGAGAGCATTTGTCAGATACGGTGGTCCATTGATTTGCAAGTCTAGGGTAGGTTGTTGACGCTGCCGCACGGTGGCATAGAGTGTCCACTGCAGTGGACATGTGGTGTAGCGCTGCATGCGTGGTGCAGCAATTGATCAGCCATGCGTGCGCCGCAAGTGTTTCAGTCCGCACGTGTTTGCAGTGTACGCAAAATTTTTTTTGTTTGAAACGCATGGCTGCGGGAAGGAAAAAGACAAGCCTGGTACAGATGACCGCGCTGCAACGACTGCATGAGCTGTGTACAAGCATGCATTGTCCCAGCATGCACAGCACAGTACATGCACCCCAAGGCTCGCACCCGCAGGCACTGCATCACTGTGTGCAGGCTGAAGCGGTACTGCTCCTGCTGCGGCGTCGGCAGCAGCTCCTCCGCAATGCATGCATGCGCCTCGGCGGTCGCAGCGGCCATGCCGCGCGCGAGCAGGTCGCGCACATCCGGCGGGAAGAACGTTCCGAGGAAGCCGTGGAGGATCGGCTCCAGGATGTGCTGGACTTCCTCCTCGGAGGGCGCGGGCATGTGTAGCACAGCAAAGTGGTGCGTCCAGCGGCGGGACATGTGCGAACGGCCGCCGCCGGGCGGTCCGCATGTGCCCGCAAACACTGCACCGGCCAGCACCTCCCATGCCCCTGTGGCCGGGTCGTGCCAGCCTCCACGATCCTGCAGCAGTGCCTCGCTATCTCAAGATATGCACCTCTGCCGTGGCCAAGCTCATGTTGAAGATCATGTTGACCGCGAGTGATTCGGCCTGAAGCCTCGGACAGGGCTTGCGATCTGGGGTAGTCATCTGAGCACTGAGGAATGACAAATGCAACCACAAAAACGCCTGGATGAACCAGGCCTGCGCAGGAGGCGCATGCCACGCCGCGTGTGACTAAAGACAATGGAGACTAGACCGATCTGGCAGCGCTGTTTGACTGCATGCATGTGAAACGGTAGCTGGATGGTGTATGCCCGGAGCAGTGCCGTTGCTGTGCCGACAAACTATTCCCGACAAGTGCACAAAATTTAAGTGATTAATGAAACAATGCAGCATGCATGCAGACTGTGAGATGGCCGCACCAGCACCGTCCGCAGCAGTTCCAGAGGCGGCTGAGCACCCGAGACCTCGGCCGCTGGCATGCTCATGTCGTCCACGAAAGCCACCAGCTGCGCACCGCCACGCGGGCGCCGTGCTGTGCCGCTCCGCCTGCCAAAGCACCGGTCGATGCAGCGGCGCACGTCTGCAATGCTGCTGTGGCTGCCCAGCAGTATCTCTGCTGTCTCAATGTCCCTGGTGGCCGCTGCGAATGTAGCACCAAGAGTGCCCGAATCGGCGGCATCTGCTGTGGCGCGGTCACGGGCATGCAACGCATGCAGTTCATGCATTGCAGCGCGCACGACAGCAGTCTTGCCACAGCCAGCAGAGCCGCAGACGAGCACGGGGCGGCCCAGCAGCAGGGATGAAGCCGCGAGGTGGGAGAACGGCATCGCGGAGGGGGCCGGAACGTAGAGGGCGCGCGGCGGAGTGTCTGGGCTAAACTCAAACCGCGGCGCGACGTCCGACCAGCTCTGCATGAAACATGTACCTTGCACGGCAGTCGTGCAGCCGATGCATGGCATGCATGTCACACGTGAAGCCATCTGGTTCAACACATAGGATGCGCACCGAGTATGCACAGTGATGCATGAAGGGTGCTGATGATGCCTTCACGGCAATGATTCAGGCACAGGCAGTGGTACAGGAGGTCGCGCTTGAACCTGAACGGCTATGAGTGCGTTCACAAAAGGTCGCCATCCACACGGACGCACCTGGAACGAGAAGTTGCGCTCAGGGTTGCAGCAGTACTCGAAGACGGTCCCAGACCGCTCCGGGAAGTTCGCCTCTCCATCAAAGCGCCGGCGCACTTCCGTGTCCCATGCTGTGCGGCCGCTCCCTTGCAGCCCGCCCCCGAGCCCCCAAACAAATGCAAACGCAAACATGCATGACACCGCCGCCCGCTCTGCCACGCCAAACCCGTCTTCACAGCTCCATCCACCCCCCGGCCGCAGCAGCACGGCCAGCCACAGGCACAGCGTGGACACGCGCTGCTGCTTCGTGGCCACGATCGCCTCATCTGCGTGCAACTCCAGCCACGCCAGCCCACCCTCAACATGCTTCACAAACAAATCCCGCAGATACTCCACCAACAGCTGGGCCGCCTCATCCCCTTCCGCAGGTGCCACGGCCGCTGCTGCTGTCTCCGCCCCCGGCTGCGGAGGCACACCCATGTCTGCTTGCAGGGCAGCATGCATGCTGCCGCCGCTGCGCATGCACACGAGCAGCCGCGCGAGCCACGGCTCCACAACCTCGCGCCACGTCAGCGTGCCTTCCGGCACATACACGACGCCGCAGCGGCTCACAGTCGCAGGGGACGCCGCCGAGAGGTCGTCCACCTCAAAGAGGACATTCATGCGCTCTGCGCTCAGCCGCATGCGCTCTCCGCTGGCGAGGCACAGCACGCGGCTGTCGTCCAGCACGGTATTCAAATTCTCAACCCATGCCGAGTCAATCGGCCCATCCAGAACCACCCACGTCTTCGACGTTTGAAGACCTTGAGACACCGCCTCGTCAGGCCCCCCATCAGCGTCTCCCTCGGCCATTGCCGTACGAAAAGCGGCGGATAGCAGCCCCTCTCGCCACTCCCCCGTTACATCGTTATGTCTGCCGTACAGCTCTTCTTGCGAGCATGCTTTCGGGTTGATCGCGCAGCAGTGGACGCCGTGCTGGGGGGTACTCGAGTTCGAGGATGCGAGGGTGTTGCGGGCGCTGCACAGGGTGGAGATCGCAGAAGATTTGCCGCAGCCGCCGCCGCCGATGAGCATGACGCCGAAGCGTGATGCGAGGGTGCTGTCCAGGTGCATGCATTTGCGGATGAACGGTTCACACGGGCGGAGGCCCGCGGCGACTGCAGCTGCCGTCACGGCGGCTGCCAGTGCGGAGTCGCTGCTGTGGGTGTCCGGTTGGCCTGGGAAGACATCCTGCATGCAAACACATTGTAGTTGAGTGAGTGGTGCCTGCGTCTGACAGCAGTAGCGGACATCAATTGATTGCTGAAGCGCTGCACCAACTGGCGCCCCCGCCCATGTGCAGGGGTGGAAGGCTGTATGCTGTCGAGTGATGAGTAGCAGTATTCATCGGCAACGTTGGCACACACATGTGCCCGCAACATGCAGAGTGCCCTTGCAGGCTGAGTGTTGAGCGTCCGCTATGGTGACTGGCACAACTTGTGCGCCGTACTGACCGCTGATGCCACGGCAGCCGTGCCAGTCACGGCAACAACGCTTCACTCACTTCCACAGCAAGCCAGTGACTGTGCAGGCACGCACCGACACAATTCCCGAGAAGAGCTCTGCATCTGCAGCCACCAGCTTGGGAACGACACATGCATGCAGCGCATGCATGAACGCGTCCGTCTCCCGGCCTGCGGACTGCCCGTCTCGGGCTTCTGTGGCGTTGATTTGTGGTGCATGCGGTCCACGCTGATCCATGCACTGCTGAGCACGTGCGGCATCGCGCGCACTGCCAGCAGCGGCGAGGAGTGTCTTGAGGGCGCGCATGCCAAAGTCGTAGTGCGCCTGCCTGCTGAGGAGCTGCGCGGCGCACTCAAACAGCCGCACCGCCTTCCTGCTGAGCTCTGGAGCACTGCCAAAGCCTTCGCTGCACACCGACAGTCGCACTGTCAAATACCAGCATGCATGCGGCGATGCCGGGCCGGGCGCACACCACGCTGTGGCACACTGAGGAATTGCGCTGCACACCTATGCACCTGTGCACAGGCGAAACCACATGCCCCCCTGCATGGGGCATACAGAGGTGCTACTGTCAGAAGGCCGTGACCCGTACGTGTTGCCCCGTCAACAATGCGTGCCACCCATGGGATTGGATGAACGTGTCCGATGCACACTAGCATCTACGGCAGCTGAGCCCAGTCTAGGCTCGCAGCACTTACCCCCCGCATGCCTCAGGGCGGCTCTGAAAGCTGCTCATGGGCACACAGCACGCAGCACAGAACACAGACACCGGCCGCGCGCCATCGTCGCCGAGATGAACCGCAACTTCCACTTCCACAACACCTTTGTCGTGCCGCACGACTATCACCGGATGTGGGTGCAAACGTCGATGGAGGAGTGTGGTTGGGGTCTTTGTAATTGCCCTGCAGGGCCAGGCACGTATGCCGCGCGCTTCGAGGCGTTCGGCTACCACACCGCCGCGGTGGACCACAATCAGATCAACATATTTGCGGTGCGCTCATGCTTCAGCTGCACACGCACATGGCAGAGCTAGGAGTGCATCAGCTGTAGCTGTGTCAGTCCAAATGGGACGTCCTGGCACAGCTTGCGGGTATGAATTCTATTGGAATGGTCATGACGGTTGTATTTGCTGCGGCGTGCCACAAGCTACGCCTTGCTCGCACAGCACACACAGCGCACAGCACGCAGCAGAGGACAGAGCAGGGCCGCACCAGAACAGGAGGGCCTCCGCGACGACGGCGGAGTCCGGCACCGACAGTGACACCGGCCGGAACAGCGCCTGCAGGTTGTCGGGCAGCTCGGAGCGGGCGGCGTAGCCGGGGTTCATGGTGACAAAGACGCCGCAGGACAGCAGCAGCGGCACGGTGTGCTGCGCGATCGTCACCTCGGCCGCACGTGCTGCGAGGGCCTTCTGGATGGCTCCCAGCTGCTGCGCGACGACGGACAGCACCTGCATGCATGCATATGCGCCTCCTTCAGCGTCAGAGCTCTGATGCCGTGCCTGTGGAGCCAGCCAGGTGGCTGGAAGCCAGGTGGCTACACAGAGTTGGCTCGCCGTTCTCTTCTCCATGACTTGTCGATGACAACACAGCGAACGGAACTCGAGAAAATTTGGCGCAAGATGGGTGGCAGGGTCAGGCTGGCGGGCCGTCGTGCAACGGTGTCTGTTGTGTTCCACTGTGATAGATCAAGGCCCCAGCAGCGCCGAGGAAAGAAAGCAGGGAACATAACAAACAAACAATCACACGCAATGTGTCTGTTGTGGAGAGTATTAGATTGCAGCGCAGGCCGCACCTCAACATCGATGCGGTTGAACTCATCAAAGCAGGCAAAGGCGCCGCACTGCGCGATGCCGCACAGAAACAGCGACATGAAGTCGGCGTCCAGCGCGTCGCCGCAGTTGAACACGATCGTCTGCTTGCCCAGCGCCTTCCCGAGATCCTGCACGCAGGCCCCCTTCGTCGTCACTACCTAGTATGGCATCCACGTAGACCTACGCTCGGCTTGGTACCACGCTGTGTACCTGTGTGTTCTACCACCTTGTGGAGCATACCTCTGTAACGTATCTCCACGCTGTGTAGCAGGTCTACTAGAAGGTCTACTAGAAGGTCTACTAGAAGGTCTACTGGAAGGTCTACTGGAAAACTGAACAAACGAAACACCACAGCCTGCCCTGCTGCGGTTTCGCAGCCACATGAAGCCAGTGAGCACAGGCATCAACCTGTTGACTGATGCTGCCCTAGCGACAGTCAGGGTGCTCAGGCCACAGATCACATGGACGCCATGCATGCCGACACAATAGCACTGCCACAGGTGCGCACACCTGCTGCTGCAGTACCAAAAAAATGCTGGAGAAGATGATGTGCACAGCGGATTACCAAAAGTACAGGTATACAGGACATGCCTACGTAGTGAAAAATACCTCTGTACCGTATCTCACACGTAATGAACACGTCACGCTTAAATGCACGTGGTGCACTGGCTCGGGCTCGGAGCCCGTCGGTGCAACTGTGCACTGTCAAAGAGGCAGAAGGTAATCTAGAAGCTGCTGGTTACAGAACTAGCACAGGCTGTGCATATCTGATGCATGTGTTACAAATCATGCATGTGAGTTCTCCGGCGCACAGCAGCGGCGCGAGGCATTAGTGCCCATATGGCCGCCGCGACGCAGTCACACGCACCTTGACGGTCTCGGTTTTGCCGGTGCCGGCGGGGCCCTGCAGGCAGCAACCCTTGCAGAGGTGCAGGGCGCTGGTGAGTGTGAGGAAGCAGCGCTCAGTGAGCGGCGTGACGACGAGGCGCGGCTGCGCCCCGAGGTACTCGTAGCCGTACTCGAACGCCATCCCTGCTTGCTGCACGCTCACGCCGGAGCCGTCAGCGGGCAGCGTGTACCTGCAGCAGCCGCAGAGCAGTCAGAGTGTTCCACGGAGATCGACGCCGCGGGCGGGGTGACGATTACGCAGTTATTTGCGCTATCTGGCTGCCCGCATGAACATGGCAGACATGGGGTTGGGGATGGCGACCGTGCAGCAGGGGGTGGTGGAGGTGATGCGGTCTGTCGACATGCTGGTTTCTGCAAGAGTCTGCATGAGTCAGAACAGCGGCCGGCGGCGCCATACTCACGTGTGGAACGCGCACACAATCCCCTAGGGCCTTGCACGCAGTGAAGATTCAGGGTGAACTGGCGCAGACTGCAAGAGTGAGGGCTTAGCTGGCAAAGCGTGCCTGCGTCGCGGCCATGCCGCCCCAGCGCATCGAAGGCCTGTGACCGAGTTCGCCAATCCGCTCAAAAGTACTCTGACACTGGCATAAGTGAGCCTAGGTAGCATGATGCTGAATGTGTGACAGTGCGAAGCAGTGCAGCGTCAGCCAGGCATGTGGAGGTATCGCACCGCAGCTGCGACTGCCAGGCAAAGTCATCCACAGCCGCCGCTCCGGCCGCCAGCAGCCGCCGCAGCATGTCCCGCAGGTGCAGCACCGTCAACAGCAGCGCCTCTAGCACCTGGCGGCGCAGCGCACCACCCACGCCAGGCCCCCCGTCCCCAGCCCCCCTCTCGGACGCCAGCACTGCCGCAAGCGCGCCCACCAGCAGCTCATACTCCTCCAGAAGCCCGGCCAGCGTCACGGCGTCACCGCCGCGGCCCGCCACGGTGCTGCTGGTACTGCGCGCAATCGCACTGCTGCTGTCCTGGCGAGCCGGGGCCTTCGGAGCGGGCGTCTGCAGGGCCGGTGGCAGGCCCCGCAGGGCAGCCTGAGTCTGAGAGGTCCACCGGAGGCACACTGCGAGGATGGAGACCTGGCCAAGTTGCTCCGCCGCCCATAGAGCGCGGCTGTGCGAGTCTTCACTGGCCAGCAGGTCTACCACGCTGGTCTTGATGGCTTTGCGCAGAGCTGACTTCATCGCTGCCTCAACATTGCTGAGCCATCCTGTTCGCACCGACACTCACCACCGGCACCGTCATTGTCTGAACTTCCTACTGAAGTTCCTGATGACGACGTTCACTAGAGGATGCATGCAGAATCCATGTCAGAGCATGCAACACGTCCCTGTGGCTTGATGGAGCAGCAAATGTCCTGTCAGAATCTGATGGAGCCACTCGCAGAGGCCACACGGAAGCACACATACATGGCATGCATGCATGGCCATCACACCTTCTGGAGCTCCCCGCGCCTTGAGCGTCTTGCCGAGAGGTAGCCGCTCATGCTGCGCGCTGACCATGGCGAGCACGTCCCGGGAGCGCCCGCCCCCCGCCAGGTCGAGCCGTGCCGCGCCCTCAAACAGCTTGCGCATGTGCGGCTGCGTGGCGGAGGGGTCGCGAGTGTGGCTGAGGACGCTGAGCAGCTCCGGGCTGGAGATGAAGTGGAAGCGCGGGAAGGCGCGGCGCTTCTGGCCGAGGTACACGTCGAGCCGCGCCTGGATGCCCTCCAGCACCGTGTTGCACTGCCGTAGGGTCCGCAGCTGACTGGAGCTCGCAAACGCCTGTAGCCACAACCACCTCCATGCACTGCTGTACTGCTCTAGTCGTACACCACAGAGCTGAGAGCAGTGCCAGCTACTATCTGTCATTCAAGTACACCGTGACAGGCATGTGCAGAGGTCAGAGAAGAGGCTTTGTGATCCAACCATCGTCCTCCAGTGGCAACACTGCACCTACCGGTATTGGCAACGACGGAGCCCACTGCCACTGGATACGCGGGGCATAATTCACCGGTGACGTGCCCATGTGCTTGTTGCAAGGTCAGGAAGGCCCCGGAAAACATGTAAAAATGCGCCACTGCGCAGTAGGCAGCACCTGGAGGGCTGCAGGCTTGTCCCGAACACGCTCCACTACGGCCTGGAACTGCTTGTCGACGTCAGCAAACTGCTGGCTCTGCTCTGGCATCTGCCGTTTGAAGTCCTGCGTGCTGAAGACGCCCTCCAGCCGCATCCACGTGCGCTGCAGCTCGATCCACTCGTCCAGCACGTCTGAAAACAGCTGCATCTTCTGGGCATATCCTTCCATGTCCACTCGGACTGGCTCCACATACCTGCGGCACGCCAACACAGCTTGCAGCATCAAACAATCATTGTGCTTGCAGCATCAACCAATCATTCTGCTTGCAGCACCAAAGAATCATTCTGCGTGTGTGTGCAACGCCAACTGTTCTTTGTCAGGCTCACTGGTGCACAGCTGTGCACTTGGGATTTCCTCTCAACTGTGGCCGGCTGTTCGTGAGAGTATGATGAGTGGCCGTGCTGCTTGTGGTATGTGTTGCATTACCTGCTTCCTAACCTCGGCGCTGCTGGACTGCCTCCTTTTACACTTCGGCACCCCCGTGCCCGCGGCTCAGCTTCGCCATACGCCGAGGTGTGTTACATGGAGATCGACGCAGGAGCCCAACAGCGAGGGCAACAACAAGCAAGTAAGCAACCGAAACGCAGCAGGCGGCCATTATCAAGCAGCGCAGAGATGCAAAGACCTGTAGACGAATCCATAGAGCAGGGCAGCGTACGGGCTGGAGCACATGGTGGCCAGAGAGAGCATCGTGTCTTCAAGCAGGCTGTGCACAGCATCGACGCCTGCAATGATGAACACCTCCGGGCGCTCGGTGTGCTTTCGCACTGTGAACTCGACCGCCGCCCACTTGCCCTGCAGCGCACGCAGCGCGTCCTCGAGCCTCGCCTCGGCCCGCGCCTCTTCCACCACCTCCAACACCCTGCACGCACCACACGTTTTTTGTTTGGTTACTGTTGCAGCCAGGCGGGAGCAGAAGTAGCATGCATATGGGCTGACCGCCCTTCCGGCTGCCGCTGTGTGATGATTCTGATAGTTGGGCACTCTACAACGAATCTGATGTACATCGCGATGCACATGAGATTCGGGGTAGAGTGTCAAACTACCAGAATCATGACACACTTGTCGCCCGCTGGTGGACCAAGACATGCCGGCCTCAGCTGCCGCCAAACCTTGTCTCTGCAACCACAGCAAAAATGGCAAGGGAACAGTGGTAAGCGGCTACGGGTGCACATGCGGAGTCTGCACCTGTCTTTGGCCTCCAGCAGGCCGCTGCTGCAGATGTCAGCGACGACCAAGGACGGCACGGCCTGTGAAGGAAGATTGGGCAGGGTGGCCCGCAGGCGCGCCCAGTGGCGGGCATGCACCTGAGGCGAGCACAGCCCTTGCACGACCGCCGCCGTGTCTGCGAGCGCTGTAGCCTGTGTACGGAAGTGCGGGACGAGTGCGTTGGGAGGTAGGCCGACCTCCGCCCTTGCACAGATGGTGATGGCCTCCTGGGCTGCAGCAGCGGCCTCGTCCACATCCATCTGCACGCGCCGCATGATCAGCTGCTGCATGCATACATCCTGACGGAGTTCAGCGGAATGTGCTGTGCCACGCCGCGCTACTTTGCTTCCGTGCTGTGGCTCATGCCACGTCCTCGCTGCATTGCCGGGCCTGAATACAGATCTCCTTGCCCATGCTTGCAGACGACGGGTGGACATGAGGAGACATGCACGTGCAGCGGAGGCTCAGCCATCGCGATTGGTGTGGCCACAAGTGGCGTATGGTGCATAGTGCATGGGCACATAGTGTCCATGATGCACATAGTGCCGATGATGCATGTCATCCGACAGCTGGCGGTTCGAGCACCACGCATCCTCATGCATTGGCCACGGCCGCTGCTCGTATGTTCGAGACCAGAGCGGGGAGGCGCAGGCCACGTGTGCTGCGCCCCAGTGACGTGCCACGTCTGCATGGGATTCTCAGGCTGTCATGCAATGATGCAGCAGTAGTGCACATGGCAGCCCGTCAGTAGCCACGGAGCCGAGTTAAGCTGGCAGAATCACATCTAGAGCCTGCGGCTGGGGCTTTCAGCACGAATGCCGCTTGGCAAGCGAATCGGCAGGATGGATGTACGAAACCGAGATAGAGCGAGGCCCAGCAGCGCCAAGGACCCATGGTCGGTCACACCATGCAACACGCAGCAAGCAGTCAGCAAGGCAGAGCATCACCTCAGAGAGAGGTAGCGAGTCCAGCTGCTGAGTCAGCGCCGCCACCTCCTCGCCAGCTCGCCACAGCAGCTCCTTCAGCTCGATGTCCCCCTGCACCGCCAGCAGCTCCTCGAACGGTGCCACCTCATGCTGGAACAGCGCCTGCTGCCGCTGCACGTGCGCCGCCTCCGCGGCCACGTCGGCCGCCTGCGCCGCCAGCTGCGCCGCCAGCGCGACCGCCTCCGCCGGCGGCGTGCCGGGGCTCAGCAGCTTCTCGTGCTGCACGAGGAGGCGCAGGTCGATGACGCGGCGGTGCACGGCGGCCGCGGCGGCGGCGAGGGGCTCCCGGAAGGCCTCCCCCCGCTGCTCACGCGTCGACTCTGCCGCCCACTGTGCGTCGTGAAGTGCCTGGTACTCGTCTTGCATCGTGTCTTTCAGTGCCGCATCCTCCGCGGTCAACGCGACACCGAATTCCTGCACAGCGGTTGCCACAACTTCGCACAAAAAGCGTTGACAGGTTACACACCACAGCCACACCTCACAACGGGGCGTGGTGCAATGGCGCATGTAGCAACCTCGGCACTGCGCGGGATGCACGGCAGCGACGAGAGTGCATGACTAGCGCATGTCTGTTTGTGCAGACCGATCAATGTTGACCGATTCCTGCAGGCCTTGGGCTGAGATCGGCATGGCCAAGTACTGCATGGGACCACGGCCCGACAGCTACACGCGCAAGGTCTACGTCCACAGTCTGATACGGAGTAGTGCACAACATGACCGTGCACAGCATGCATGCCCAGCATGCATAGCAAAGCATGCAGCGCAGCACCTCGCACAGCTCAAAGTGTGTTTCCACGACCTCCATCTCGCGGTCCAGCTCGCGGCGGCCATCGTCAAAGGCACCAAGAAAGGTCAGGTGGCGCTCAAAGGCGTCGGGCGACGCCGGCCGGGCCGAAAGGTGCGCGGCAGCCTCGGCGACGCGGTCCACAAAGCCGCCGTGGCGGATGCGTGCGAGCCGCGGCAGCAGCGCGTGGACCTCTTCCCGGCAGCGGTGGAGCTCGGGAAGCACCACAGCCACAAGCGCCTCGGCAGACACGCGCACGGCGCCAAAGTCAACGACTGCCTGCAGCCAAAACGCGCTAACAGGAGCCCCATGCTTGTGAGCAGTGGCGGGCGCCAAAACAGCACGCACTGCTTCTGGCAGATGGCCAATGAGCCGGCCCAAACTAATCATGTCGGCTCACACAGGTCAACAAATGCATCGCCTACCTCGTGCCAGTACACGCAACGAAAAAAGCATGCATGTACTGAAGAGACAACCGGTAGACCTCTACACGGGATCTCTGCACTCTGTTGAGTGCAGAGGTGGTGCTGGATGCTGCATCTGCACAAGCTGGTAGAGCACACGGCCAAGATAGCATGAGCCAGCACTCCCGCTCGCGAGGCGGGGTGTCACCAATACTGCCGAT
This sequence comes from Ulva compressa, assembly GCA_024500015.1. Lineage (NCBI taxonomy): Eukaryota > Viridiplantae > Chlorophyta > Ulvophyceae > Ulvales > Ulvaceae > Ulva > Ulva compressa. The sequence goes on along the minus strand of JALKAD010000039.1, from coordinate 43,675 downwards.
CTAGATAGGCGGATTGGCCCGTCAAAACCATCAGCAGCACCGCTCATGCATGGTTCATGGCTGCTGCTGTGCAGCCGCACGCAGCTGGCACAATGGAGTTCATCTGCACAGTATCCCTGGTGCATTCACAGAACATCCTGTCGTCGCGGACAGGCCCGCTCGCTTGCAGCCACGACCAAGATCGCTCTGGACCAATCCCCAACGATAAACCACTCGAGAATGCCACTGCACAACATGTGGCCAGAAGGGCACACCCATGCCGCAACAGTCGCGCTGGAAAGAGTCACGATCTCCTGAAACACAGACAAGCAGCCCGTCACATCAAGTCTCCCACGCTCATACGCCCGCTCCAGCGCTGCCAAAGATCGCGCGTGCCTGCCACGCGCCCCCCAGCGCCACAGCGGCTGACAGCGCCCGCGCATGCTCCTCGCTCATGCAGCGCCGCAGCCACGCGGCGCCTGCTGCGGCACGCAGCAGCCACCCAGAAAAGAGAGCCTCCAGCGTGAAGAGAGGAGCATGCGCGCGCTTGTCAGCCGCTGTGCGCTGCGCTGTGCAGGGCACGCGCGATCTGTGGGCAGCAGCTGGAGCGGGCGTATGAGCGGGGAGAGCTTGATGTGAGCGGGCTGCGGTCTGTGTGTCAGGAGATCGACTCTTTCCAGCGCACTGTTGACGGCATTGAGGTGTGCCCTTCTGGCCACATGTGTGCGAGTGCACTCGAGTGTGTATCGATGTCCAGAGCGAGCTGGCGGCTGCAAGCGAGCGCGGCCTGGGCCGCAGGACGACAGGATGTCCGTGAATGCCACCAGGGATAATTGTGACAGGATGGAACTCCATTGTGCCAGCTGCGTGCGGCTGCACAGCAGCAGCCATGAACCATGCATGAGCGGTGCTGCTGATGGTTTTGACGGACCAATCCGCCTATCTAGATCGGCAGTACTGGTGACCCCCCGCCTCGCGAGCGGGAGTGCTGGCTCATGCTATCTTGGCCGTGTGCTCTACCAGCTTATGCAGATGCAGCATCCAGCACCACCTCTGCACTCAACAGAGTGCAGAGAACCCGGGTAGAGGTCTACCGGTTGTCTCTTCAGTACATGCATGCTTTTTACGTTGCGTGTACTGGCACGAGGTAGGCGATGCATTTGTTGACCTGTGTGAGCCAACATGATTAGTTTGGGCCGGCTCATTGACCATCTGCCAGAAGCAGTGCGTGCTGTTTTGGCGCCCGCCACTGCTCACAAGCATGGGGCTCCTGTTAGCGCGTGTTGGCTGCAGGCAATCGTTGACTTTGGCGCCGTACGCGTGTCTGCCGAGGCGCTTGTGGCTGCGGTGCTTCCCGAGCTCCACCGCTGCCGGGAAGAGGTCCACGCGCTGCTGCCGCGGCTCGCACGCGTCCGCCATGGCGGCTTTGTGGACCGCGTCGCCGTGGCTGCCGCGCACCTTTCGGCCCGGCCGGCGTCGCCCGACGCCTTTGAGCGCCACCTGACCTTTCTTGGTGCCTTTGACGATGGCCGCCG
>JALKAD010000039.1:14459-42061 GCA_024500015.1 Ulva compressa | reverse complement strand
ATGCAATGATGCAGCAGTAGTGCACATGGCAGCCCGTCAGTAGCCACGGAGCCGAGTTAAGCTGGCAGAATCACATCTAGAGCCTGCGGCTGGGGCTTTCAGCACGAATGCCGCTTGGCAAGCGAATCGGCAGGATGGATGTACGAAACCGAGATAGAGCGAGGCCCAGCAGCGCCAAGGACCCATGGTCGGTCACACCATGCAACACGCAGCAAGCAGTCAGCAAGGCAGAGCATCACCTCAGAGAGAGGTAGCGAGTCCAGCTGCTGAGTCAGCGCCGCCACCTCCTCGCCAGCTCGCCACAGCAGCTCCTTCAGCTCGATGTCCCCCTGCACCGCCAGCAGCTCCTCGAACGGTGCCACCTCATGCTGGAACAGCGCCTGCTGCCGCTGCACGTGCGCCGCCTCCGCGGCCACGTCGGCCGCCTGCGCCGCCAGCTGCGCCGCCAGCGCGACCGCCTCCGCCGGCGGCGTGCCGGGGCTCAGCAGCTTCTCGTGCTGCACGAGGAGGCGCAGGTCGATGACGCGGCGGTGCACGGCGGCCGCGGCGGCGGCGAGGGGCTCCCGGAAGGTCTCCCCCCGCTGCTCACGCGTCGACTCTGCCGCCCACTGTGCGTCGTGAAGTGCCTGGTACTCGTCTTGCATCGTGTCTTTCAGCGCCGCATCCTCCGCGGTCAACGCGACACCGAATTCCTGCACAGCGGTTGCCACAACTTTGCAAAAAAAGCGTTGACAGGTTACACACCACAGCCACATCTCACAGCAGGGCACGGTGCAATGGCGCATGTAGCAACCCCGGCACTGCGCGAGATGCACGGCAGCGACGAGAGTGCATGACTAGCGCATGTCTGTTTGTGCAGACCGATCAATGTTGACCGATTCCTGCAGGCCTTGGGCTGAGATCGGCATGGCCAAGTACTGCATGGGACCACGGCCCGACAGCTACACGCGCAAGGTCTACGTCCACAGTCTGATACGGAGTAGTGCACAACATGACCGTGCACAGCATGCATGCCCAGCATGCATAGCAAAGCATGCAGCGCAGCACCTCGCACAGCTCAAAGTGTGTTTCCACGACCTCCATCTCGCGGTCCAGCTCGCGGCGGCCATCGTCAAAGGCACCAAGAAAGGTCAGGTGGCGCTCAAAGGCGTCGGGCGACGCCGGCCGGGCCGAAAGGTGCGCGGCAGCCTCGGCGACGCGGTCCACAAAGCCGCCGTGGCGGATGCGTGCGAGCCGCGGCAGCAGCGCGTGGACCTCTTCCCGGCAGCGGTGGAGCTCGGGAAGCACCACAGCCACAAGCGCCTCGGCAGACACGCGCACGGCGCCAAAGTCCACGACTGCCTGCAGTGGAAACGCGCTAACAGGAGCCGCATGCTTGTGAGCAGTGGCGGGCGCCAAAACAGCACGCACTGCTTCTGGCAGATGGCCAATGGAGCCGGCCCAAACTAATCATGTCGGCTCACACAGGTCAACAAATGCATCGGTCTACCTCGTGCCAGTACACGCAACGAAAAAAGCATGCATGTACTGAAGAGACACCCGGTAGACCTCTACACGGGATCGCTGCACTCTGTTGAGTGCAGAGGTGGTGCTGGATGCTGCATCTGCACAAGCTGGTAGAGCACACGGCCAAGATAGCATGAGCCAGCACTCCCGCTCGCGAGGCGGGCGTGTCACCAATACTGCCGATCTAGATAGGCGGATTGGCCCGTCAAAACCATCAGCAGCACCGCTCATGCATGGTTCATGGATGCTGCTGCTGTGCAGCCGCACGCAGCTGGCACAATGGAGTTCCATCCTGTCACAGTCATCCCTGGTGGCATTCACAGACATCCTGTCGGCCTGCGGTCCAGGCCGCGCTCGCTTGCAGCCGCCAGCTCGCTCTGGACATCGATACACACTCGAGTGCACTCGCACACATGTGGCCAGAAGGGCACACCTCAATGCCGTCAACAGTGCGCTGGAAAGAGTCGATCTCCTGACACACAGACCGCAGCCCGCTCACATCAAGCTCTCCCCGCTCATACGCCCGCTCCAGCTGCTGCCCACAGATCGCGCGTGCCCTGCACAGCGCAGCGCACAGCGGCTGACAAGCGCGCGCATGCTCCTCGGCTGCATGCAGCGCCGCAGCCACGCGGCGCCCTGCTGCGGCCGCCGCAGCACGCAGCACGGGCGCCTCCAGCGTGAAGAGGAGCGGCGACGTCTCGACAACGGCATTGGACAACGGCGCCGTGCTAGGTGCGTCGACGTTCACAAACCGGACGAGCGCCTCGTGGCACGTTGGAGGCACGGCGCTGCTCGCTGCTGCAGCATGCACGACCTGCATGCACTGTCATGTTGCTGCATCGACCGCGCTCCCACTTGATCCTGTGTGATCCAGTAGACTGATCTACTCGCATTGTGCTGCATGCAGACTATGTGGCCACAGGTGCACTAGATGGAATAGGACGTCCGAACACATGCATCATGGGCCCCGGCACGCAGCCGGTGTGCGGTCGTATACGCACCACAGACAGCTGTCAAACTTACAAGCACGGCTGCAACATTTGCGCTCTTTTTTGTTAAGCTGTGGGACGTTTTCTGTCCCCAAACTGGCATTCGTATCCGCACCTCGAATGCAGATGCCACGGATGCCACGATGTCCTCTGGCGCAGGATCAAATGCAATCCGCACGTCAGTGCCACATCCGGACGGTGCAGCATCACCACCACCAGTCTGCTCCGTGTGGGCTGAGCTCTCACCAGCAGCTGCCTGAGAAGGGCATTCGATGAAAGACAGGCTCACAAGGAACGAGGTCACGGTGACAGCGCCCGGGGCCCCAGCCGCGGCGGTGCCACTGCCACCCTGGTCATGCATGGCATCTCCAGGAACAGATGCAGCAGCGGCATGAAGCAGCGCTAGTCCGCACGCAACTCCGGCCTGCTCTGCGGCCACCGCACCTGCAACGCATGCATGCAGCGGCTGTGTCTAAGTTGTCAACAGATTTGCACTGAGATGATGCAGTGTCCACACGTGCTACTGCATGGCAGTTGTCGGTACCCATCTAACCCACTCTGCAGAGCATCATCCGCAATGACGGCGAATGCTGTTACGGTTATGCACGTGTGGTGCCACCCGTCAGGAGTGAGATACGGGTATGCTCCACAAGGTGGTAGAACATGGTGGCGACATGGTGGCGACATGGTGGCGCAGCAGGTGGCATGGGAGGGGCGCGTGATGCACGCTCAAGGATTCAGATGCAGAGACATCGGATGCTGTCAAACGCATGCATGCTGCCGGCGAGTGCGGCAGATGGACACACCGGCGTGAGCGGAAGGTGCGGCAGCAGGCGACCCATTGTCAGCCGAGGTCACCTGCGCCAGCGCGTTGTGGGAACCAACGACCAGCCTCTCCAGCAGCGCTGTCGCCATGAGGTACTCGCAGAGGCGCACGAGGCTGGCAAGGCGGCGGGAGACGGTGCGGCGAGCCGCGGCGAGCGCGTAGCTCAGCTCCGCATCAGCGCCGCAGGGGTCGCTCGCGCGCGGCTGCATACGGCGCCCAAACACAAGCGGTGCGGCCGCGCCGAACAGTGGCCCCATGTCCTCTGGGGCGATGGGGAACTTCTCCTGTAGCTGCCGACGGGCTCTGCAGTAGGACAAAGAAAACTCATGCGGTGTCAAACATGAAACGCACATCGGCGTGCAAACGCTGCAATCACCTCATGCTATTCCAACATACGGTGTCCCCACGCCGTCGGGATTGGTTGTCTTTACTTGACAGGTAATTTGTGCCCGTCTGTACACCATTCGCAAGCCTGGACTGCTTTGCTTCCCAACCCTGGAAGCGCATCAACCCAGGATCTGAACAATGACGCGGAGCATCATCGCTGCGTGAAATCACTCGAGGCTGCACCTGACCCTGCAACCCCATGCAGATGGAGAATGCACAACAGCGGAGGCAGACGGGTATATGGCGCGCACTTGCGGACTTTCATGCGCTTGACAGCCGCCTCATCCGCCACAACTCCGTCCCGGATGCCATAGAGCTGCTCATCAAGGTCGACCATGCATGCACTGCAAGTGTCGATGATGGCATTGCTGACGCATTCAGAGTAGCGCGTGACCACGGCGCGCACCTCCTGCGTGCCTTGGTCCACGAGGGCCTGCATGGGCGCAGATTTGCTGCGAATACAAGCTAACAAGGCGCAAAGCGGTCAGGAACGCGTGAACTGGCTTGTGTTCTTTCTGTTGTACAGGCATGGTCACCTGGCGTCACATCAGCCGTGATGCTGAGAGAAAGTCTGATGTGTGGCTCGTAGGCAGATGGTTCCACCAAGCATGTGGCGGGCGCAGCGGTAGAAGAGTAGGCGGGGTGACCAAAAGGCACACCTGGAACTCTGCCAGGTGCAGCGCCTCGCCCAGTGGAAGAGGCCGCAGCTGCAGCAGTGATGGCAACATGTCGCACTCTGCAGCCACCTGCTGTAGCAGGCTGCCAAAGCGGCTGTCAAGGCGTAGCAGTGTCTCGCTGAGGCGGCGCCGAACAAACTCAGCCTTGCACCGAACAATGGCCGCCCGCCACAGCCGGAACGCCTTCCAGATGCGAAACCGGGAGAAGAAGAACAGGTGCGCGACTTGCTTGTGAAGAAAGTATCTGCATTAGGTAGGTCATGAGCATGGTCACCAATGCTGTTATGCACAGACCAGCTACAGCTAGCCCGCACCGGCATGCTGATGGCATAGATGCACTTTTGCTCAGTGAAGCGCTTGGCTGCATGTCATGCTAGAAATAAATTCTCACACACAATTCCAGACATTTAGCCGATTTTCTGGACAGGGGTGTGCGCTGGACAGGCTACTGCCATGCCAGTGGCAATGGGGACAGGTGAACCGCACCCACGCTCGAATTCGTCCAAGGTCATATGTGTAGATTCATCACCGTTGAAATGGGTCACTCCATCCACTGACATGGTGTAGTAGAATTGCGGGTTGATCTGGCTGTGTGGGACAATGAGCAGGTCATATGGATGGTAGTGTACTGCACATGGATTGGAGAGGACAAGGTAGGAGTACTCCAGCGAGGACGGATTTGCCCGAAGATGAAGTAGACGATGGTACCAAGCACAAATACGCTGTACACATGCTGCATTACCTCTTGCTGCATGGTCAGGGCTGCCTGCCCACGCCTCTGGACTGCCACATCTGCGTGCGGTAGTGCATTCCACATGTGGCATCTTCCCCTCACTCGAATTTGGTGGTACCAAGCGTGGCATGTCAGCCTGTTCTGCGAGCGTGACTCTGGCAGCGTTTGATTGCCGCACCCACGAGTGCTGTCGAGCTTGCCGGGTTATGTGAACGCTGGCACATCCCGCAGAGGACACGCGAATTCCTGATTGCGGCCTAGCCGCAGGTATTGAGCTGACTGAAGTGTAAGAGACGCCATCGATTGCGTTATCGGATGCCTGATCGTCAAAAGCAGCAGGCTTCTGCGCAGTAACGACAAGTCACTGGCAAGGGCATGCACCAGGCCATCCACAGAAGGTCACTTTCTTTTAGCATAGCATGGTTTAGCGGCGCACGTGGCGTCTGAACACGAGCTTGCGCCTCGCGCTGTCTCCTCGTTCAGGAAGCATCCGCGCTCGGGGTCAACGAAATTCGATACAATGAACGCGAACAGCACGTGTTGATATCCTAGTGACAAGACCTTCAGCAGCGAAATGTATGGGTCTACGGGCACGCCTGAAGGAAGTCATGCTGGCCAGCGATCGTTCTTGTTGGACACAATTCACCAGCTGCAGACTGAGTCAGTAGTCAATAAGACGGTGTAATTGACCATCCAAAAGGCGCTCAAACGGTTTCTGCTGATATTGGACGAATGTCAGGATTTTTGTGGTCGGGTCCGATAAATCGGGATTTTTGTCTGGTCGGCCCCGACACCCCATCCCACCTGGAGTCCTGGGAGTCCATCACCTAGATCGTGTTTGAGTGGTAATCCCGATTGCCTGCTCGGAAAAGCTCGGTGCCGCCCAGTGCACGTCCGAGATTCCTAGTCTGCCTCTTTGAAGAAGGCTTGGATTTTTTGAATCCCAAACACACAACTGGTGTCTGGACTCGGATGTACCAGTAGAGGCCTGGCCATCACTCACACCATTTAAAACAGGCATCATCCCCAAGCCGCCCCACCCACATATGTACATAGTCGGGTGATGGAAACGGATTGATGGCTTCATGCATTCTTTGGATGATACGCGGAGATCAACTCACGAGCCCGGCAGCGAGGGCAGCAGCAGGCAAGCACACGACCGAAACCCCGCAAGCAGGCAGCAACGTGTTAACCAGCGGCAACACTCACAGGCACAAAGCCACAATGAACCGACACAACCGACACAACCGCACACCTGCAACTGACACATCCACACACTCAAGCTGCACTCCACCAGCGTCAGACACGCCAAAGCCACACCCTGCAACCGTCTGCACCCCGCGCCTCCAGCCCCGCTACCGCTCTCATGCTGGCACCACACCCACCGCAACCAGCCCCAATCGAGCACTCCCTCGCCGGCGGCCCAGGGGGCGGTCTGGCAGGCACGGCAGAGCGAGGCACGCATGGCGCTTGTGACGCCACATCGCCAACCCCTCGGCAGCCCGCAGCCACACTCGGGGAAGCAGGGGTAATTGTTTGGTGCCAGGGCCAGCAGGGTTTGCCGTTTGCTTGCAAGCTGAGGTGGCGCGCGTGGCCATGTTATATACCATGGTGTCGCAATATGTTGGTACTGAGAACAGGTTCGAGCGTTTCCATGTCTGGCAAGCTTGTGAAGAACTGTATAGGGTATTTGTTCGACACTCCGCAGGAAACAGTGCAGCGGGCAGTGCGCAGCTGCTAGCTGTGCGTGCGACGTTTACGTTAGGGGCATGCCACAAGGGGTCGAAAACGAGACACAGGGGCTGAAGTCCGACGGCAACTTCACAGCCCCATTGCATTGCATTGCAAAAGTCTCGTTGCGAAAGGTGTCCGTTTTGCGGACGATTTTGGAGGTCTTGTTCTGTCGCGCGCTTGCAATTGTCCGAGTCGCTTGCTGCGCGTGTGCGTGTGCACTCCATCCACACGCGATAAATTGCGCTGCAGTGTGGCCATGTGGTCGGTGTCAGAAGCATCGCACGATGTGTGGTGTCGGCCCGACACTGTCGGGACTGCGCGCCAGTACCTCTTGAACATGTGCCTGCAGCTGTATACGTATGCATATGCCGGCTGCGGCAGCTGTATACGTATGCATATGCCGGCTGCGGCAGCTCGCACAGCGGCACGACGACCGGGGAAGGTTCCAGGTAAGCCACAGATGCCAACATCACAACCAACGCAGAGAAACGATTCCTATAATCAATATTAAAGGAATACAAGCATCGACGGAGCCCGCGGATGTTGCGCCCGCAGAATCGGAGTTGATTCAGTCGGATCGAGCTCGAGCACGTCGGACCCCTTGCAGTCCCGTCGGGCCCCTCAAAGTCTCGTTTTCGACCCCTTGTCGCATGCCCCTGATCATGAGCAGCACTTGCACCAGGGGTGGTCCCAAAGGGCCCCAGCCCTCGGCGAGCGCCGTGTCATATGCGCCGCCGTGTGCGGCTGGGTTGCACGCGTGACGAGTCGACGACCTTCGCGGCGCGTTGGGTTCGCGGACAACCGGTATACCGCGGTAGACAACGTCCGCTCGTCAAGTGTATACCGCAGGTATCTCGCGTTCAGATGTCTCAAGGTCTGGAATGGTGCACTATACATGGTGTGTTGACTTTGTATGTAATCAAGTGAGTGCATGCCCGTGCCTTTTCGATATATTACATGTCAAACTTGTGGAATCCGGGAAGGCGGGGTGGCGGCTCGTGGTTCGACCGCGGTTCAATTTCTCACGTGCACTTCTTCAGTGAGCATATGCATGCATCACATGAGTATACCGTGCCACATTAATCGCGTGTTAACACGAATGCTGCGGCATCCGGGCCAATGCTACACAGCAGGTGTATGCTTTGAGACATACCACGTGGACGGGAAATTCTGTACATATATATCCGCAAGTGCCGATCGAGCTCTAGTGCGCAAATGGTAAATTCACGTTCATCTCCAAGCCCTGAGGACTGTCGACAGGTCGACAAGGCCAGCTGCAGCGAGAAGCTGATTTCTTTCAAGCGCCGTACACTGAAGCAGACTCGGGGTCACGCAGATAAATCTGTACTCTTCTATCTGAGGTGGGTTCACGATCTGATTGCAAATCAACGCTCCGACCGGACGTACGCGCGCGTGGACGTGCACTTCGCGGCAGCTGACTGATCGTCGGACATATGCGCAAATCTGTGAAGCAGATAGCACGCCAATGAGCGCGGTCTGAGCCGCGAATACGCAGCCAGATATATTATCTGCACGCTGTACGAATGGCTGTCTGTCCAGGCTGCTGGATAATAGATCCTGCGATTCGCGGTGGCCCGGTCCTCGCGAGGCCCTTGGTGATGATATCGATATCGGCGCGCATAGATGTTTTCGCTGATAATGTCCCCTTCAAAATTTGAACTCAGCCCAGGCATTGGTATATTATGAGTTCGTAAAGTGTTGGCAACGTGAAAGTGAGTGGAAAGGGTGCTTGAACGTTGTCCCGCGATCGTTGGACGTAACGTACCATCTATGGCTACGCCCCTTGTAAACGATGTAGCAGTCCGGCCTGCAAATAGTCATGACTTGCAGGTTTGGGTTTTTCAGTCTCGGCCTAGCAAGCCGTAACCGTAAATCCGCCCAGCAGCAGATCTAGAGCTGCGAGCTCGAGTGTGCCCGGCCGAGGCGCGGGTTGCTCTCGCGGTCCCGAGCTCTAGTCGAGCGGCCTTTGAGATGTGCTTACCGTCGTGCCCGTTGCAAATCCTCTATTAGTAGCTGTCTGTACCTGTTGCAATCGCTCAACGAACGCCACTGCAGTACTTGAGCATGCGTTGACCATTGCTCGTCAGAGCCTAGTGCCCAGCCAGATGATCAGCGGCTCTCGAGCTCCAGAGCTCCCGTGATGCTTCTAAGAATTTGCAAGCCTTCCCACTGTCTGGTTTCTATGGATGGTACTTCCTGGCAATGCTATTTGACGTCACATTTCCGTGCTCGAGAACGAGTTGCACCCGAATTGCCACCCGAATTGCCAATGCGGGCAGCCTTGGGGAGAAGCAGTAGACATACGTATACGTAAAGCGCACCATTGGTGAGCTCATTGCGACAGGACACCTTATTCTGAGGCTTGTGAACAATCCTGCAGCCCGGCTTAGGCCCCCGCGATTCATGCAAGCTTACACATGCTTACAAGCGCCAGCACAGGTGGTACTAATCATCTCAAGTCCTTTCGAACGTCCAGCCATATGCGCATCAATCGTGCGCCGTCACGAACGCCATAACGCGCCATATGTGCTGTCCCGGGGATCACGTCGGGCCCGGGGCCCGGGGCCCGGGGGCCGCGTGCAGAGGCTCACGGGAGGTCTCGACCACCCTCATGGCTGGCGTTAGACACATCGAATGTCGCCGATTATTGTGGCTGACATGTGCACAAGCCGCAATGGCGGCCACAGTACTGGTGCTGCAGCGCGCTGCAGCGGTCTTTGTTATAATTAAACATGCATGTATGGTCAATATTGTCAATCATACGGTCAATGAGTTTTCCATCTTCCCACTACTCTTCACAATTGCAAGCTTACAATTAGGTATATATGCGATCACTTGCCTGAGGTGCAATTGCACCTCAGGCGTGCACCTCAGGCTGCAGCTGAGAATGCGCGGCCGTAGGCCTAGGCGCACCTGTCGCCTCCAAATGCATCCGGCCACAGACGTCTGCCATGCGCGTACGTAGTGGAATGCTCGATGACAACGCGGTGCCTGCTGGGGGTATTTAATGCTATGCTCTGCGTGCAAATCATTCACGATCTCAATCATCGCCTTTCAACGTGGCACCTGCATCGCAGTTCCGCGGAGATGCCCTGAAAATGAGACAGAATAATCTTGCCTTCCCTGCATTATGCCGTGTCAAAGTGTTCATGAATTGGTCTTACACAAATGGCACCCTGCTGTTGCGCATGCCCTAGGCCTGCTGTTGCCCTCGCTGCCGGGCTCTTGCGTTCATCTCCGGATATCCGTGTAACACAAATAGCACCTTGAGCTGTAATATATGCAGGATCGAACGCACAACACTGTCACCGGTTCCAGGGTGTGTGGTCTCAACCTTGCAATTGTACGCGAGCATCACAAGCTCTTAAGCGTGCAGCGGCGAGCATGGCTGTACCGAAATTTAAACATGCAATGCACTGCAGGACTCGTTGAAAGAATCGATGGGGTCAGAGCCGCGTGGAGGAGGTGCGCACTGCGCACTGCTTTTGGGAAGGCATTGTTCAAACTTCAAATGAGCCAAGGGCTTGCAAGGGCCCTGATCAGGCTTGACGACATCGCGATGTCGCGATATGCATCGCGACAAATCTGGCCGCGCGTATATTGCCACGGCCGTGCACGGGCAGTACGTACTTCGCGATCGGATGAGCTTATAATTATGAACACGTGTATCATGCGGCGTATCGATGCCGTCATGCATGGCAGATTGCCCTGCACAATTAATATTGCAACTTGAAGCTGGAAACAACCAGCAGCATCCAGTGTATCTTCTACCTCTTTGATAGTACACAAGCTGAAACAAAACAGCTTCGCCATGCGCTGCATGCACCTTCAGGTAGCTATAACGCTAGCGTCCCAGCCTGATTCTCACGCGTTTACCGTGCACGTGTACGTACGGCATACATGTATTCAATTGAAATGTATTCAAGTTGCCTGCAGCGCCCAGAGCTAGATCATCATTGCTTATAAGCAATATTGCTTATAATTACACGCATGCATTTGTGAGAAGCTCTTGTCCACTGCGGAATCATGCCATGGCCTGCTGCTGCAGAAAGACGCCAAGATGATGTGTGCCCGCCGGATCCCGAGGCGTCCGAAAGTGATTACGGCAGTGCCCGCGAAGACGAATCGCCAGGCAAGCGGCAGCGCACGTGCACGGCCACCGGCACGACGCACGCGCCCACCTCGCATCGGTCGCCGCCACATCCGGCGTCATGGTCTGTTTCGCCGCCCAGTTCGTCGCGGCCGCGCCTGACGCATCCACGTCGCGATCGGGCAGCCGCGACGATCGCTTCGCCAGTACCACAGCCGGCCACGCCCGGCCCAGGCACCTGTGGCGAGTCCCTGAGCACCGTGACGACATCCCCAGCCCAGCACCCACTTCCAGCACCCATGCAGCTGCAGCCGCGGCAGCGGCCTCGCACGCAGACAGCGTACAGAAACAGCCCGCGCGCAGATGCGCAGACCACGCATGCGCACAACCGGCATATGCATGCGGAGGTAACACAGCACCCTCGCCCCGAAGCACGGCGTCGCGAAGTCTCACCTCCTTCCCCACGGACCCCGCACACCCCAGCAACCACCACCACCCGGCCAATCTTCGCACACATTCCAGGCCAGGGCCCCCTGGATCCGGAGTGGGCACTGCACTCCCCGGCCGGGGTCTGCCGAACGCAAAGCGTGCCCACGCGGCGCACGAGCCTGACAGCGGCGATGCTCACGGCCTTTCCAGGTGCATGTGCCAGCGAGGCGAGCCCGGAGGCCGAGGCGCAGGCACGCGCACGCTACCAAGAGGAGCAGCAACACTGGCAGCTGGACGCAAGCCCACACCCAGAACGCTCTCGCTCGTGTGTCATCCCGCCGCCCGAGGATGCGCAGCACGAGAGCACACCATTCGGCGACGCGCCGCCTCCTGGACTCTTGGACACCTTCTCACACCTGCTAGAAGGGAGCTCTGACGGTGATGCGCCCGGGGACACGCCAGACTACGACGTGTTTGAGGCGGATGCATGACCGCATATACGTGCGTCTGGCCATTACGCCTGTAGCCACGTTTTGGGAAATCGCATCTTGCTGATGCCTGCAGGCACCGGGACTGCTGCACGGCCTCACTACGGGCCCAGATGCTTCAGTGTGCGGGAGACTTGGCCACGTGGCCGTGGATACATGGCCATGCGGCCGGCATGCATGTGCGACATGTGTGATGTACTGCAGTTGCCGCTGATGCTGCTGCAGAACATGTTGCTCAAGTTCGCACAGGAGAGTCTGTGGGCGGCCCCGCAGCTGTGCACTAGTACTGCACGGGCCGAGGATGAGCCTGCTTGTTGCCAGCGGCAGAGCGCATGTGCCCAGTGCTCAGAGCGACTGGAAAAGCTGACCCCTTCCACGCCGCAGTGTTTTACGCCCGATTGGTTTTCTATTATTATTAGTATTATTATCGTGTCGCGGGAAGGCGCCGGTTCGATCGTGCGCACCTGGCGGTCGAACACGTGCGCATGTGACCAACTCGCATAGCACAGGAATACGCCCTGTGACTTGCATGCGCGCGTCTGAGGGGGGTTTCCGGTTGGTTTACCCCTTCGGCTGCTGGGGCCCGTTTCGCCGGAGATGTCAATGGCCTAATCGACTGCGGCAAGCATTTCAATTTACATGTACACTGTGCATGCTTCTGGGAGCAGCTGAGCCCAGATTGTTGTGTTGCAATTTCGGCTATTTGTATGTAGCAGGGCTGCGGTGCTTACCGCCAGTTGCTATCTTCACAAATGCGTGGCGTTGTCAAGGCGGTTGGCACGAGGGTTATGCCTGGTTGTGATGCATGTGATGGAATGCGTGTGTTGGAGATCTGCCAGGCATATAAGTTATGGCCGGGCCTATGTTTGTACTGTTACATCGAGGGGCTTCGATCCAGTTGTAATCGCTACACGTCATTCAACCAGGAGAGTATTCAAGCCAGCTCAGGGCGTATATTTGTAATTGGGTATGAACTCTGTTTGTAATTGCAATGGGTATGTATGCATCACTACATTGCCATATCCACAAGCTGCATGCTCACTGACTGGCAGTTGTGCATCTTCAAATTGCACATGTGGATCTGCATTTGTTAGGCTTGATCGCGAGAGACAATGAGCTGCCACCACCAAACAGCCAGCATTGTGGCTCAAATGACTAGCTGAACATCCACAAGCACCTTACACACCTCGCTCCCACATGTACAGCACAGTGTGTCTGCTTTCATGACAGCGCAAGCTTGCACGAAATTGTTCTGGCATTTGCTCGTGCGGAGAGTAGCCTTGGTACTTGCGATGGGCTGCCTGTCTTTTTGCGTGTTGCCTGGTCTGTTGCCTCGGCGCTGCTGGGTCCTAGATCTATCACCGTGTAACACAGTATGACCACGAACGGGGACCTGAACATGCCTCGCCCTGCGTGCCCTCACCACCTCCGCGCCGGCGGCGACCTGCTGGCCCACTGCCGGGGATATCACCCGGAGTACAAGTTCACTGAGGACCAACAGCAGGTGTACAGCTGCTACCACTGCGAGGCATGCAAGCTGCCCTTCTCGACATACAACGATCGAGAGTGGCATGCAGTCAACTGTCGCGGCGTGCCAGCAGACTTCCATGCCCCCACTTCGAAGAATTCTGCCCGCACCCGGTGCAGCGGCCGCACGGGCACACCCGCAGGCACTCGCGCTCGCGACACCGGTCATCGCCGCACATGATGGGGCCATCGACGCAGAGCCAGCCCTCGCACGCCGGCAGCGACACGGCGGGATGACACACAGCCCGCTCGCAGCCACCGCACGCAGGCTCTGGTTTGGTGCACCGCACGCCCGCCCCTGCGGCAGCGGCAGGCGCTGGCTCGGCTGCGCCTCGGCCGCGAAGCCAGCCACGCGCCCGCACCGATTTGACACATTCGTGCTGTCTGAGATCAGTTGATGAGCACCACAGACTTGGCGGGGGGCTGGCTGGTGACCAACAGCCCCCAGGTGACATGCCGTCACCACGCGCACTTGGTGCCACACTGCATGACAGCGAGGTGCACGATCAGAGAACAGAGCCGCGCAGCGCCCGGCCGTCCACAGGCGTTGCCACCTCACGTGCAGTCACGCATTCACCCCGCCATGTGGTCCATGGCACCGTTCATGTAGACCTGCACAGATCGTATGAGAATTCGAAGCCGTTCGTTCATCACAGCAGGTTCTCGAGGCATCCGCGGGCGCGCACTGCACAGCACCACGGCACGGCTGCCAGCAGGGGCGGAATTCGAAGGTCCTGCGAAGGGCGGTGTGCGCACCCGGATGAAGAGCCTTCACATGTGACCATATCACCGGTGTCATGGCGAACCACGACATCGGCCGGGGTGTCACCACGGTGGCACCTCGCGGCGGCTCCGCAGCGCAGCGGCTCGAACGGCGGGCTGTGCCCCCTGTGGCTACGCCACCCTGTGCCTACTATATATACGCCATGGCCTCACCATCCCCGGGGGCCCCTGCGGCTACTGGTACGCCACACTGTGTCTACGCCATGCATGGCCTCACCATCCCCGCGGACGGCTACACACCGAGTCATGTGGCTGGTACCGCATGGCTGCTGTGCTGCGCTCTGGCTGTTGGATGCAGCGGAGGTGCCCGCAGCGGCCATCGGGGACCTCGCCCGCCTGTGCCCGCCCGCTCACCCGGTCCTGCGCTGGGCCGAGGGCCGCCGCGGGGAAGCAGAGTCTCTGCTGAGGGAGCCTAGGGAGGGGGCGCATGGGGGCGCATGCATATCGTGTCCACGTGTACATTGCCCGCATGTACATTCTGGGTTCTCCAGCCTGAGATCTGCCACTGGTGCCCAGGCCAGGCCGCAGTGCAGGGGCACGGCGCTTCTCGCTCCGGGGGGAACTTGAAGGGTTCATGATCAGGGGCTTGCATGCGCGTTTTTGGCCGGGGCTGGGTGCAGTGGGGCCGATATCGGATATCGGATTTCCGGTGTCAGTGCGTGGGGCTAGTGATAGCTGCAGCCGGCTGGGTCGTGTGTGGCTAGGGGTGTGTGCTGGAGCATGGTGTGGCTGGGGTGGCGTGCACGGGTGGATGGGCTATTCGTTTCGTGACTATCGTTCGTGGTCGCGTGGTCGCGGGACGGAGCTCCTGCTGACGATGCGGTCGACACTGCCGATGCTGAGTTCAGACATTTCTGACAACTGCAGTGCCTGGGCAGTCCAATTGACGTCGACGTAGGACTCGACTGAGCTCAGTCGAGTGTCACCGCTCGAGTGTACTCCT
Source organism: Ulva compressa (assembly GCA_024500015.1). Classification (NCBI taxonomy): domain Eukaryota; kingdom Viridiplantae; phylum Chlorophyta; class Ulvophyceae; order Ulvales; family Ulvaceae; genus Ulva; species Ulva compressa. Next base: position 26,928 of record JALKAD010000039.1, on the reverse strand, counting down.
GCCTATGTGGAGGCCTACGTGAGCCGTAGATGCAAACGCACCGTCAAGCTGATGCAGAAGCTGGCAGGTCTCCCGCTGGCGGCCCATGGCGGCCCATGGCGGCCAGGCAAGGTGGGCCGTCCTCTTCCAGTGCCTGCAGCACAGCGAAGCACACCTGCTGCGCACCACCGACTGGGCCCACCTCGAGCGGCCGCTCATAGGCGTCGAGAAGGCCAGCCTGCACGCCATGTGCCGCATCATTGGGACACAGCAGCTCACCGACCTGCAGCGCGAGCAGACCTTGCTCCCTCATAGGCGTGGCGGCATGGGTGTGCGACACTACATGTGTACACAGCCGACGTTGCTGACGCAGCGCGCCTGGGATCGGCAGCAGTCGCGCACGCGCGCGCAGTGCTCGCAGACAGCATGCGCATCGACCGCGATAAGCCGTTCCGTGGCGACGCCGCTGTCCAGCACTAGGCCCGCTTCGCACGCTTGCTGACGGCATGGCCGACCGTGCGGGGAGTCTCAGACAGCCCGACCCCCGCCAACGCCTGGGCGTCCGACACTGGCACAAACCTGCGCATGACGCAGCTCCAGAGCGCGCTCAGCTGGGCAGAGGCTGACGCGCGCTAGACCGCCATGCGTGACCAACTCCAGACCTTGAAGCGCGGTTGTAATCCCCAAACGGCGGAGACGGCGTGCGCTGATCTGGCTTGCCTTCTGAGCTACTCAGGCTCGCTCGCCTCGGCGTTCCTCACGGCCTGCCCCGGCCCCGTAACAGGCCTTACCGACCATGAATTCCAAGTTGCTGTGCTGCTGCGGCTAGTTGACCCGCTGCGGCCCGTCCTGGACTCCAATGAGGCCTGCCCCTGCGGCCGCGTTGCTGCAACCGGCACGCACAGTGTCATATGCGGCCAGCTGTGGGCGACTTCTGTCCAAAAGCACGACCTGATCACCGTGTCTTGGAGGCGACTGCTCATGCGCGCCCGGTGACGTCGCGGCAGAGCCAACGTCTCTTAACATTCATGCATGCAATGCAGTCCTGTGTAGTTGCGCGCCGGCGCTGCTTGCGCACCCTGGACAAGCACGCTTCAGGGGCATCTGTGGGCGCCGGAGGCAGCGATGGAGTAGACGGAGCAAGGGTGGGGGGTGCACCGTGACTAGGCTGGTCACCTACCACAAGTGCAGCTAGGGCTGCAAAGCGATTTGCGGACGAGCAGCCTGGGATGCCCAGAGTGGGCGGGGGGGCGGGGGGGGGCGGGGGGGGGCACGTACGCGTGTCCAATGGTAATGGGTCTGGCGCACCTCGGACCTCAATGGTAATGGGCCGGGTGCCTTGAGTCTTGTCTTGAATATCTCACTTGCACGAGGTACTCGATGGACCTGTGCTTCTCTGTATTCTGTATTTCTTCGCTCACGCTCCCTTCACACTTCCTCACCAACGACGTCTTCGCTCGGTCTGTCCTCAGACTGTCTCTCAAAAACCTCAACTACATCTCTAGCAAACACCAGGACTACTGTCGCACTTGAACTGAATGGATGATCAATTGATAACTGCTTAACAGATTGTTTTGTTGCCCAACAAACCCGGTCAACAGCAGTGTGCAGCCTGCCTAAGTGCGGCTGAGTGCGGAGCAGAGCGGGTCAGCGAATGACGGCGCTGAGCAGATCCGGCGAACGCCACAGGGTGCTACATGCATGCATGTCATGCACGCAGCATGCATGCGCCTTGCACTGAGCATGCATGCGGCCTGTGTGGTGCACTGTGACCATGTGTGGCTGCTGCGGGCAACCAGCACGGCTCAGTTACACATGTAAGCCATGACATCTGTCATGATCTTACAAAGACGCCGAAGGGGGTGGCATGGCACTAGCTTGCATGCTGTGCAGCCATGTGATCAGGTGGTGGCCTCATTGGTGAACCCACGGCGCGCAGAAGCTTTTCTAACGCGTCCGTGACGGTTGTGCATCTGGCCACTCGTTCGACATGCGCTGTAAAGTGGCGCACGTCCTGGTCTGGCACGTTGAGGGTGGTGCGCAGAGCCACTTGGCTTCCTGAGATGCTTTCGACCACGAAGGGTCCTGTCACCGTATTCTTCTTACTTAGCCCGCGTTCAAGGACGTAAGCAAGGTCTCCAGCTTGTAGTTTCCTCCCCCTCCTAGGCTTGCGAGAGGCCAGGAGGCGGGCTTGCCTGTCGGCATTGCGCTGTTGCGCTTTCAAAATGTTGTCGTATACTCTGGACGCCATCGCTTGGGCGGCGTCATCACGACGCTGCACATACGCGTCCACCGGCTGTGGCGGCAGCGAAACCGAGGCAACATGGGGCCGTGCAGCGCGCGGGCCCACTGGGGCAGGCAGCTGCAGCCGATGTGCATATGTGAGGTCGTTGGGCGAGTAGCCCGTCGAGGCGTGGCGCCGTTGCATGTACTCCATGCGTGTCTGAGGCAGCAAGGCTGCCCAGTCATGCACCGCACCGGCAACTTTGGCTGCCAGCATCGTCTTCATTGTGCGCACGAGACGCTCCACAGGACCATTCGATTGAGGGTGGTATGCAGAGGTAGGGGGGCTATCACTCAGTCCTATGGTACTCCCAGTCCTGTCGCGGACACCAGAAACATCCCAGACTGACTTTGGGAGCACTATAGGGCATAACTAGGTACTCTGGGAAGGGCTGCGGGCTTGTTTTGGACGTTTGGGGAAAGTGGTACATTTGGGCCAAAAACGTCTCTTTGTTTGGGGATTTTGGACAAATCTTCCCAAACTCTCTGACAGTGCTGTAACATGTCCCAAATGGCCTATGGGCGCCCCAAACTCGGCTACGGGGCACACGAATGACCTGATTCTGATCAGAGTGTATGCATGCACTTAATGGGACGCCTCACGCCACCAGGGACCCGTGTGGACACCTCTTCCTAGGTTGGAGGACGTGTGGGCTGGGTAGTATGCAGACTGAGGTGGGTGGAGCTGCTCTGCTCCGCTCGCACCTTGTATAACGCCACATTCATGGTGACAACTGCGTTGTGTTTGGTGGACTGATAGCATTGGGCAACACAGATAGGTCCCTTACTGTACATAATAATATGTATTTACGTGTGTGGTACAGCAGTGGGCACCGTGTGTAGCCAGGCATACACCAATGGCAGGTGCAGCATGCAGATCTGAAATGTGCAGCCTGCCTTCTTCATTTTCTCACCTTTGAAATTTGCTGGCCATGGGAGTGAGCCTATAATATCGAGTACTGCACTACAAGGGTGTTGGAAAAAGAATGGGCCGAAATGCCCCACTAACGAGGAAGTTGGCATGTTCTATACTTGAACCTTTCACGTATGGGAAGGTATCACGTGGCCACAGGGGCAAACGTTGGGCAAACTAGACTGCTCACAGCTGCGTAGTCACTCGTGTACGCCTGAGCTGATGTACCTCTGAGTTTGCTCTGCCTGTGAAATGTCGTAGTGTCAGGTAGGTTGCACTATGCTCCTTGTATACTATAGAAGACAGGTGACCCCTCTTATCTGGCGGGAAACGCTCATGGAAGACATGTACACGATGAGATATTGCACATTCAATGAATTGGATCACGCTATAGTGCTTTGTGATCACAATCGTGCAGTTGGAGGCAAAAGGTCCACCATCGGATACGTTCACCAGCCTTATGACCAGCCCTACATTGCAGCACCGAAACATGCAGCACAAGCACTATGGCAAGCTCGCATAGCTCACAATGCAAACATTATAACGTAGATCAGGCAGCTACATTGCCTAGATATTCTTACGAACCTACGCAGGTCACTGCTCGATGGCTAGGCCTTTCGAGATGGCCTGTGCATGTTGCCGCGCGACTCCAACCGCACCGCCGATCACATCGGCGTGCTGATCCTCCTCAAGCCCCTTGCTTTTTACCTTATACATTACTTTGAGCAGACTAATACACTCTGTCAGCGGTCCGTACCCATGGCGGACACGCCGGCGGGCCACAGACGGATCACGAACGGTCGAGACCAGGTACTATACAAGCTGGTGCAAGTGCGACCAATTGTTAGTGCTTTTAAAGTGTGGTGTATGCTTTGGGAACGATGGCAGTGCTTTGGGGCGAGTTTGGGGCCTCATTGAGGCAGTTTGGGTAAACATGGCATTTTCGACCGAAAAGGTCGTCCGGTTTGGGGCTTTCGCCACATCCCCCAAACGGCCCGCAGCCCTTCCCAGAGTACCTAGTTATGCCCTATAGTGCTCCCAAAGTCAGTCTGGGATGTTTCTGGTGTCCGCGACAGGACTGGGAGTACCATAGGACTGAGTGAGAGGCCCCCTGCAGAGGTGTGCACATGGTCGACGCCGAAGCGCTCCAGCTGATGTCGGAACACGCCGGAAAATTCCGTGCCGTTGTCAGTGGTCACCCACTCGGGAACGCCGAAGCGCATGAACCATGAATCGTGCACGGCACGCGCCACTGTGTCTGCGCTTTTGTCTGGCAGATATGTGAATTCTGCCGCCTTGGTAAAATAATCAACCATCAGGCATGCATACGCCTTCCCTGCCTGCGTTGTGGACAGGGTGGCTTTGGTGCGACCAGCGCGTCCAGCGACCTGGGTCGGCTTGACCTGGCGCAATGGGAACGGCCCAGCCAAGTCGATGTGAACATGGCGGAAGGGACCGCTCATACGCGGGGTACGTACCCCGACGTCTGCACATCCGCGACTTGTTGCAGCTCGAGCCGCTTGACCTGGCATGCATGGCACTGCTGCACGTGGGCCGCAACATCGAGTTTGATGCCACGCCAGTGGTAGTGCTGATGCAGGACTGCTAGCGTCTGGCTAACGCCAGCGTGGCCCATGCGGTCATGGTACGCTCCAATCAGGCCCCATCTGTAGGCCACAGGGGGCACTGCCAGCCACAGGCGGTCACCCGTGCGGAGGTGAGCATGCACTGATAACCAGTCTGGTAGTGTAGGGTGCAGCCGCAAATCCGCTGCTTTCTTTCGAATCTTGCGATTTAGCGCTTTGGGCATGTCCGGGTGGAACACCTCTTCAGCGCTGGCCCGGGCTTGCGCTGATACGTCCCTGACGTTGAAGTCCTCTGGGGCAGCCAGGCCCTCATGGTACGTCACGATCTCGCGCTCATGGCGCTGCAAGTATGCGCGCAACAGGGCGGCGTGCTCGTGGAAGTAGGGATCGCCTCTGCGAGCAAACAGTATCGGGTCATCTCTGCGGAATTCATCTACGTTGGCGTAGGCCTCGTCGCAGAGGTGGCAATGCCAAGCGCCGTCCGGCACTACTGAGTGTGGCGGGTGAAGGCATTGGAGGTGGAACGGCCGATTGCACGTGTCGCACAACAGCATGTGAGCGTAGCCTTCAGCTGCGCCACAAACGGTGCAAGGTTGTTTGTTGATGGCCTGAGTGTCACCGGAATACCAGAGCTCTTGTAGTGAGCCCATGCACCACGACTGGGGGTCCAGCGTGTCATATCCGGCTTCTTCAATGTCCAGCATGCGACCCTCGGTCGCGAAGGCCAGGTGCCCAGCCACTGCCGTGACACTGCCGGCTTCCATGTGGGGGAAGTGCCGGGAAAGGTGGTCAGCCACCACATTCTGAGGGCCAGGCAGGTACTCAACTTCGTAGTCAAACTCTTGGAGGCACATTGACCAGCGCTCGAGCTTTGAATTCTCAAACCGAGCTGTGGAGAGCCATTTCAGGGCTGCATGGTCTGTGCGGACTTTGAACTTGCAGCCATGCAAGTACTGCCTGAATTTTCTGGTAGCCCAGACCAGAGCCAGACACTCTCCTTCAGTAGGAGCATAATGGCTTTCAGCTTGGGTGAGACCTCGGCTGGAATAAGCTATAACAAACTCCTTCTCTTCAGAATCTGGGTCGTCTGCATCTGCAGGCTGCATTTGACTGAGGACTGCGCCTACAGCCAGCTTGGACCAATCTGTGGTCAGAATGAACGGCTTCTCTGGATCTGGCATGCGCAGGCAAGCTGGCGACACCAAGTCTGCCTTGAGCTGCTCAAACGCGCTTTGGCAATCGTCAGACCAGACGAACTGCACGTTCTTGTTCAGCAGCGCTCTCAGGGGCGCTGATTTGGCTGCATAGCCTTGTATGTGATCATGAAAGTATCCGGTCGCTCCCAGGAAGCTGCGGATGTCCGCAACGTTGCGGGGCACGGGCAGCTTGTTCACGGCTGCGACCTTGTCAGGATCAGGCATGATGCCGTTCTCGCTGACGATCGAACCGAGCACTCTGCACTCCGCTGCAGCCCAAACGCATTTCGCGTACTTGACCTTCAGGCCGGACTGTTGCAGCCTCGCGAACACTTGTTCGAGGATGCGCAGGTGTTCCTGCCACGTCCGAGAGAAGATTGTGATGTCGTCAATGTAGACTGTGACGCCCTTGATGCCTCTGAGCACATGGCTCATAAGTCTCTGAAATGCTGCTGGCGAATTTGTGAGCCCCATGGGAGCTTTCGTCCAGACATACACTTCACCATCCGGGCCAGTGAAAGCAGTCTTGTGCTGGTCTTCTTCCACTATTGGGAGAGCCCAGAAGCCCCATGTGAGATCCAGGGCTGTGAAATACTACAGCCCTTCATGGACTGAAGCAAATCCTTGATGTTTGGCAGAGCATGGTAGTCTCTCATGGAGACTGCATTGAGCCTTCGAAAGTCCACACACATCCTCAGCTCCTCTGGCTTGCGCAGTTTGGGCACAAACAACACTGGAGAGAGAAAGTCAGTGGGACCATTGGCTTTCTTGATGATGCCTTGCTGCAGTAGCAAGGCCACCTGGGCCTCAAAGGCCTTGAGCTCAGTGTGTGACAGCTTGTAAGGCCGCTGCTTACACTTGGCTCCCTCAACTGTTGGTATTGTGAGGTAGTACTCTCTGTATTCATCTGAAAGACAGCCCACATCATTGGGGTCCCAGGAAATTTGGTCCTTGTGATTCTCGATCAGGCTTTGCAGCTCTTCTGTCTGCTGTGGTGTCAATTGGTCACTCTCAACGTCTGCTGGGGACGCTACCGCAGCACTGACTTGGGCTCGCTCTAGAGCGGCCATGCGCACAGAGTGCTCCACCTTCAGCTGCCGCTGCCGCAGATGGTACTGCGTCCGGCGGCAGAATTGCTTGGGCACTGCGTGATCAGCACCCCGCAGGAGGACCCTTCAGGAGGGTGCTACATGCATGCATGTCATGCACTGAGCATGCATGCGCGTTGCACTGAGCATGCATGCGGCCTGTGTTTACACGGAGATGAACGCAAGAGCCCGGCAGCGAGGGCAACAGCAGGAAAGCAGACAGCCAAAACCCCCTCGAAAGCAGACAACAACAACAAGCAGCAACTGTCTCGGGTGAAAAGCCACAACGAACCAACTCAGCCGACACAACCACACCCACGCATCCACACACACGCACACTCCCGCACCCCACCACCACGACCCCGCGCCACAGCCTCACACAGCAACCACCCGCCACACTACGTACTACCGCCCACCCCGGCAGACCCGGCCGCCACCGACCCCCCAACTACAGCCGGCCCCAGTCAAACACTCCATCACCGCCCGTGAGAGCCCGGGGGCTGACGCCCCCACACAGCAGGGCGTACCAGCACGCCCCCTCCGGCTGCCCGGCAGGAGCCTGAGGGCGGGACGCGCAGGGCACGAGCGGCGTCGCAGCGCTCTCCCCGCGCCAGCCCACGCGGAGGCAGGGCGGGCCAGCACTACAAGACGCGGGGCCAGCTGGAGCATGCGGCCTGTGTGGTGCACTGTGACCATGTGTGGCTGCTGCGGCAACCAGCACGGCTCAGTTACACACGTAAGCCATGACACGGCAGCGCCAAGATCTAGGCTATTCGCATGCCTCATGAGCTTGTAACAATGTCTTGTACACTGTGGAATCATACCCTCGAATGCTGGTGTAGAAAGACAGCAAGATGATGTATGCCCGCCAGCCGCGGATCCGGAGGCGTCCGAAAGTGTGAACATCGATATCATTGCCCCCGAGGACGAATCGCCATGCAGTTGCGAGCGGCGACGCACGGCCAGCGGCACGACGCACACGCCCACCTTTCATCGAATCCCGCCCCATGGCCATCTCTCGTCATGCCATGCATCGCCGCGCGATTCGTCGCAGCCGCCCCCGACGTCTCCACCCGCCGCCCAATTCGTCGCAGCCGCCCCAGACGTCTCCACCCAGCCACTGGCGTCTCCACATCGGGCAGCCGCGACGATGGCTTCGCCAGTGCCACAGTCCAGCATGGGCATGATGCCCGCCCCGGGCACCTATCTGGAGACCCGGAGCACCGGCACCGTGACGCCCGTGTTGATGCCATCAAGGCGCCGCGGCCCCACCCCCTCAGACCTGCTCAGCACCCCTGCGCCGTGCGCACAGGCGGGATCCGGGGGCAACCGCCGTTCCTCCCTTGGTGCAACACCGGACACCTCCCAGCGACCTCTTGACCTCAGGCTCCCGTGGCAGCCGCATGCGCAAGCCAGTCCGCGGCAGCTGCAGACGCCACTCAGCGCCGGCCCCGCATCCGCACCCCCGCACCCATCCCCTTCACGCACGCATGCATATGTGCAGCCGTCGCTGCCTCGCACGCGGGCAATATGCAGCAACAGCACGCGCGCGCACGCCCGCAACCGGCGCGTGGCTCCCATGGTCAACCCTCGCCCCGCAGCATACCGTCGCGAAGTCTCACCCCCTTCCCCTCTGATACCACATACCCCAGCCACCACCGCCGCCCGACCGATCTTCGCACGCATTCCGGCCCAGCAGCCCCTGGAGTGGGCACTGCACTCCCCGATCGGCGTCCGCCGGACGCAGAGCGTGCCGGCATGGCGCACAAGCAAGGCAGCGGCGATGCGTACGGGCTTGCCGGGTGTGTGCGCCAGCGAGGCGACCCCAGAGGCCGAGGCGCAGACACGCGCACACTACCAAGCGGAGCAGCAACAGCTGGACGCAAGCCCACACCCTGAAAATTCTCACACATATGTCATCATGATCTCGCCGCCCGAGGAGCCACAGCATCAGAGCACATCGTTTGGGGACATGCCGCCTTTTGGACTCTGGGACACCTTCTCACGCCTGCAAGGAGGGAGCTCGGATGGTGATTCGCCCGGGGACACGCCAGACTACGACGTGTTCGAGGCGGATGCATGACCGCATCTAAGTGCGTCTGGTCGTTACCCCTGTAGCCACTTGATACAAGTGTGCACTCGAGTGGCATCTGGCTGATGCCTGCAGGCGCCAGGACTGCTGCGAGGGCTCACCATGGGCCCGGGTCGGGATGCTTCAGGTTGCGGGATACATGGCCATGCGGCCGGCATGCATGTATGACATGCTTGACGTACCACGCCTGCCGCCGATGCCGCTGCGGACAGTTTTGATCAGATTCCCATAGGAGAGTCTGTGGTCCAGCATGCATGGGTGGCCCAGCAGCTGTGTACTGCACGGGCTGAGGATGGGCCTGTGCACGCATGTGTGTTGCCAGCAGCATCCAGTGTATCTTCTACCTCATTGATAGTACACGCATGTGTGTTGCCAGCGGCAGAGCGCATGCATGCGCACATGTCGGGGAGGCATTGGCATGTCGGCGGGAGGGACAGGGAATGCTGAGAGAAGGTACATGAATGGTGACAGAAGAGTGAGCGGGCATGCCCGCAGATCTGCGTCGAGGCACCATGCATATGGTGCCCGATACAGTGATGTGGGAGGCCATGGCCATGAGTTACTCGAGTTGGGTCAAAGCGTGCAGTGCATTGCTGTCTGCCAGATGGTCCACATCGGCACAGATCCTCGAGGATATCATATGTACATGTATGTAGGACTGCGTGGGTACAAGAGAGGCCTGCCGGCATTGCTGTGTGCGTGCCACGAGTACTGGGTGCATCTAAGGCCGGATTTACTAGTAGTACGCGTCAGTACAAGCGGTTGCTCTTAACTAGCAGCGTGGACTTAAGGGCCACGATTAAGAGCGTCGCAATTGGCTCTTAATGGGTTAAGCGCCCAACTAAGAGCGGCGATGGGCGCGCATAATTCCGAACAGTGCTAAGAGCGTGTCTAACAGCGTCGACGGCCACTCCTAAAGTCAGACAGCATTAACAGCGGCGCGATGAGCGGCGAAGTGCGCCCATAATTCCAGGCAGTATTAACAGCGGCCCTAAGAGCGTCGCACTGCGCGCCCATAACAATCAGACAGAATTAATAGCGGCCCTAAGAGCGGGACATGTGCACAGGTCTGAACACAAGGCTAACTGCGTGCCGATGAGCGGCATTCACAGCCCGATGCCGATGTCTGAGTCGCTGTTCGACGGGCTGGGCCATCTAAATTTCGGATGTGTGAGCGCACAGAACCCCTGAGTGCACAGCATCCTCGGTCAACATATGCCCTTATTAGCTAATGTGGGTGACTGACAACTGGTATGCACAGGATGTCGCGTGGTGCGTGCAGCGGCCTGCACGCTGTAAGAGTTCCTGAACAGGCTGTACATATCGCCTGGCCCGTCGATCAGGACGACTTCCGCAGATGCATTCACGGATTTCCCAATTGCTCACATTCTTGAGTTATCACGTTCAGAGGGACTGTGTGATGGTCGCGACTGCAACGTCGTGCAATCGATGACCGGCCTTGCTGTGCATGGTACTTGCATAGCAAGCTACAGTCGCGGCGTATCAGTATTAAATGGCGTGTACGAGTGGGGTCAGACCTCTACAGGTGACACGAATGCGAAGCAGCGATGGTGTTCAACAGCTGGCTGCAGGTGGCGTTGTTTGTGTACACGATGACGCGCTGCCCTGCTCACACGCTATTCAGATACGTACAACACAAGGCGTAATCTATCAGGTGCTATATACATGCTGTTGATCCAAAAGACTGTGTGTTTCACCTTTGGACGACGACACTAGAGCTCTGTTACTGCGGATGACAATCGAAAGCCGTTTGAAAGCACATTCTGCCAAAAGGCATAGCGATACGAATGCCACCCACGCTAATAAGATGTATGCTTGGGTGTTGCCGTGTTTGCTTCTGGCAAGAGGGATCGCCCTAGCGCTCCAGGACGATATGCGCACCGGCAGTGCCGCGGGAAGTCGACGGAACTATGGCCTCGATGCATCCTTGGAGCGTGCAGGACGACTTCGTCCTTGCGCAAGACCGGCATGCAAGGCACTATACAGACGCAGTTGCAGACCGTATCAGCACACTTTACTTTATGTACATGGCACTTCAAATGCATTGTCTTCTTCGAGTCTGGACCTTGCTCGCTGACCTGGTGACGCCTTGTTGTCGATGTGAGCGTTGCTACTGCAGCACGAACTAGTTACTGCTGACGTCAGAACATGTACACAACAATGTCAGATACAGGATGCCGGTACTTCGCTGCTACTTGGATATCCAGATTGACTACCAATGCTTGGCTGTACTTGAGTGCAGATGCGCACGTCTTAGTGCAGGGAGTATGCGCCATGGTACGGCCACCACGAAAATGCACATACTGCATTCAGCAGTGTTATTGTGCAAGTTCTGATTCGTGCGCGTGTAGCATCCTGACTTGAAGTGCTGGTCAACTCTTCGAGCGTGTGAACAGCTGCAGGGACTTTCGCTATGCAGAGCGCAACTGTTTTCACCCAGACCATGAACACATTGCTTTGTACACATCGGAATCTATCAACTTCGAGCTCTCCATTGCTGTATTGCTGCTGGCGTGCGCTTTCTTTTGCTTGCTCTGCTTTCACACAGGTCTGTGCTCCCGAGGGTATAGAAAAGGATGAAGTCCTGCCCGAGCTTAGTGAACAGACGAAGCAGTATACAAGTATGTACAATTGTGTTCAAGTATGTTGTCGTGTGCAGATGAGAAGACTCATGTGCGCGATGTTTGACCTGTTGGCTACGACACTGCAAGCTGGCAGGTTCGATAGCGCCTGCCGCATCACCACTGGCATGTCATCAACAGACATCACTACAACCACCTATCGCTCCCATTCTGAAACTCGCTGCGCATGAACTGCAGCGGATCGGGGCAGAGGCAGCGTTTTGCTGGGCCGAGGCTGTACATCTCAGCCTCGACCCAGCCATCCTCTGCCTCGGCCACGATCCGCTTCAGCTCCTGCGCACAACTGAAACGAATACTGAAACACACACAGCATTGAACGATAGAGCAGCTTCACTTGCATAGCCCCGCATCATTCTGGAGTAGCGGTGCAGGCGCCTGCGCCTCAGCCCGCCTATAATTGGCCCATAACTACGAGCCAATGGCTCATAGATGGCTCCTAAAGCGCTGTTAAGCACGCTCTTAATGGTCTACCCGCCTCTATGGGGAGCGTGAATTGGCTCTTAATTGGCGCGTAATGCCGCGCTTAACACTCGCGCATCGCGAACAGCGAATGTCACAACATGATGAGCGGATTCCAGCTCAGCTGCAGACCTGATGCGCCATTTTAAGAGTGGCGTTAAGAGCGTGGCGCCCATCAGTAAGAGCCAATTAAGAGCAACCTCTTGTACA
>JALKAD010000039.1:0-14359 GCA_024500015.1 Ulva compressa | reverse complement strand
CCTGTTGGCTACGACACTGCAAGCTGGCAGGTTCGATAGCGCCTGCCGCATCACCACTGGCATGTCATCAACAGACATCACTACAACCACCTATCGCTCCCATTCTGAAACTCGCTGCGCATGAACTGCAGCGGATCGGGGCAGAGGCAGCGTTTTGCTGGGCCGAGGCTGTACATCTCAGCCTCGACCCAGCCATCCTCTGCCTCGGCCACGATCCGCTTCAGCTCCTGCGCACAACTGAAACGAATACTGAAACACACACAGCATTGAACGATAGATCAGCTTCACTTGCACAGCCCCGCATCATTCTGGAGTAGCGGTGCAGGCGCCTGCGCCTCAGCCCGCCTATAATTGGCCCATAACTACGAGCCAATGGCTCATAGATGGCTCCTAAAGCGCTGTTAAGCACGCTCTTAATGGTCTACCCGCCTCTATGGGGAGCGTGAATTGGCTCTTAATTGGCGCGTAATGCCGCGCTTAACACTCGCGCATCGCGAACAGCGAATGTCACAACATGATGAGCGGATTCCAGCTCAGCTGCAGACCTGATGCGCCATTTTAAGAGTGGCGTTAAGAGCGTGGCGCCCATCAGTAAGAGCCAATTAAGAGCAACCTCTTGTACAGACGCGTGTTGCAATTTAGGCTGTATGTAGGAGGGCTGCGGCGCTTACCGACAATTGGTATCTTCACGAATGCATGGCGTTGTCAAGGCGGTCGGCACGAGGGTTACGCCGCGTTGCATGTGATGCAATGCATGTGTTGAAGATCTGCCAGGCCTATAGGATATAGCAGGGCGAACGTTTGTACTGTTGTAATTGGGTATGTACTCTTACACCGAGGGGCTCCGATCCAGTGCACCAAGCGAATGTACAAGTAGACGCTAGACTCATATGCTACCCGGCAGATGCGAGCCGACCAGGTGGTCACCCGGCACGAACTGCGCACCCATGAACCGTGCTACCCTGGACATGGTCTTTTTTATCACAAACACGTGTTTGTGCACGTTGCCTTTCACTGTCGCCGCACTGAGCTCCCGCAAGGAACTCTCGATCCATCGACCCTTTGCCCGCATGTTGAACGGCCCAACCACCGACACTGCCAGCGTGTTGAGGTACTGCATGGCACGCGACCGTACGTCTGTACAGAGGTTGGCTCTTAATTGGCTCATAGTTAGGAGCGCCACGCTCTTAAAGACGCGCTTAACGGGGCTGTGCAATCCTAGGGTGGAATTAGGGCATAAGTATGCGCCAATCGGCTGTTAGCCGATGAGCGCGCTTAGGCGCGTTTTAAGCGCGGTCGTAGGCGCCAATTAGGAGCGATCTCACGAGATTAACAGCGGGCTTAAGAGCTCTTTAGGAGCTATATAAGAGCCATTGGCTCATAGTTATGGGCCAGTTATGGGCCAGCTGCTCAAGGCGCAGGTGGGTGCACCGCTGCTGCCGAATGATGGCTGTGCACGTATGGATGAACTGTCGTTCGTTGCTAGATGTATTGGAATGTTGGTTTAGTTGTGCGCAGGAGCTGAAGCTGATCGGGGCAGAGGCAGAGGATGGCTGGGACGAGGCTGTACCGGTACAGCCTCGGTCCAGCGAAACGCTGCCGTCGCCCCGATTCACTTCAGCTCTTGCACGGAGAGTGTCAGCATGTGAGTGATGGTTATTTGTAGTGGTGTCTGTTGATGTAATGCTAGTGGTGATTGCGTGAAGCTTGCGCAAGAGGGCTGCATGCGCGACAGCTTGCAGTCACTTGGTCAAACATCGAGTAAATGAGTCTTCTCACCTGCACGCGAAAAACATTAAACATCGTGTGTAAGCAAAGCTGTGCATGGACTTGTTTACGGCCGAGCAAGGTTGCGCAAACAGATGGAACAGCGTCACAGTCTGACTCACAGAACAGATGATAGCGCACGACCGCAGCAGTACCGCAATGAACGACTCGAGACTGATAAATATCACTCACCAAGTATCACTTAGTCTTGGTCATGAAAGTTTTTGGGCTAGGCACGACGAAAGTTCCTGCAGCTGGTCACACGCTCGAGGAGTTGAGCCGGAAGCCAAGCAGCAACAAGAGTACGTTACAGACATGACAACAGCATACAACCATTACATTGAGTTCTTAAGTGTGGCGTGGTGGCCGTACCAGAGGGCATGTTCCCTGCGCTAAGACGTGCACAGCTGCACGGGGTCGTCGCGTCGATGGCCATGTACTGTCAAGCATTGGGAGCAGCAGGCATTCTCAAAGTCAAAGCAATGATACGTGCTAGCAGCTAACATTTAAGTCCACGTGTTCTGACGTTCAGCAATTATTCACGAGTGCACCTAAAGACGTTCGAACGTGAACACGTTCGAACGTCGACATCGAGGCGTTGGTCGATGGTCAACAAGCAGGAGAGTAACTCAGAACATAAGCATGCCTACCAACAGCCAGGCATATAAACTGCGATACACTGATTCACTCTGCAGCGTGCGCACATATAGTGCCGTGCATGCCGTTGTGTTCTTGCGCAAGGCCGTTTGCATGCTCCAAGGACGCCATATTGCTGTCGCGTTTGCGCGGCACTGCTGGCGCAGATATCGTGCTCATGCCAGGTGCAAATGCAAAACCACAGCAGCCTACATGTTATCAGCGCAAGTGACAGTGTGTCAATGTGTCGAGTGAAAGAGTGTGCTTCAGGCATGGAATTGGCACGGATCCGCAAGAACATGCGTATGCACAAGTTTCGTCGTCCACCGCTGACATCAAGGCCTTATTGCATCAACAGAAGATATGTTACACCTGATGCATCACGTCCTGTGTTGTGCACGTTTGTGTACCGTCTGTACAGTTCAGCGCCTCATCGTGTGCACAAACAGGCTGTAGCTGTTGAATGCCATTGATGATTCGGAATCTTACACTCCGGAGGTCTGACTCCACTCATACACCAATCTGATTGATGCGCTGCGACTGTACTTGCACTTGCTTTGTTATCGTACACTGCAAGGCGCGCTGGTCTTCGAATGTACGACGTTGCAGTCGCGACCATTACGCATTCGCTTTGCATGTGGGAACACAAACATGGGATAAATGCAGTTCATGATCTGGTATATACATGTTGTCGTCTGCGTCGCCATGATGGACAGGCGAGGCAGTATACATGCAGCGACCTGTTTAGCGACAACGCCTGCGCGCAGCTACAGGTCGCTGGACGCACTGCGCCACAACGTATATGCCAGTTCCAGTTGTAGAAAGTATCTAACCAGAGGGTTGACCGGAGTTCCAGCAGCACTGAAACAGGTCCTTCACCACTGCGCGGTGCTGTGCGCTCACACATACGTGCAAACAATGGCCGTCATGGCCCGCTCTTAAGGCCGCTGTTAATCGCATCTGAGATTAACGGCGCATGTCGGCGCTCATAGCGGCGCTGGTAGCACTGCCTGATATTAGCAGCGTCGGTTGACGCTGCTAGGCACGCCGTTAGCACACTGTGAAATTATGCGCGACCACCGGCGCTCTTAGAGACGCTCTTAACCGTTTAAGCGCCAATCTTGGCGCTCTTAATTCTGGCGCTTAAGTGTGGGCTCATCATGATGAGCAACCCCTTGTACAGACGTAGTCTGCCATATGTCTAATGCGCAACCGGCACCACCTCGTACGATCCCTGCACACTCTCTTTTTACTTTTTGAATTTGAAGTTTTCGCGAACCTCGGCCGCGTAACCGTTTGTCCCCGATTTGAATTGGGTATGCATGTATCATTACATCGCCATATCCACAAGGGCAGTGATACCTCCGACACGCGGGGAGCGACTCGGATACCTGCCATGCTGTTCATGACACGCGAGAAGAGATGCATGCCTGCATGGCTGGCCTTTGTGTGCAGCTGAGCCCAGCTTGATGTGTTGCAACGTAGGGTGTTCTATGAAATGAAATGAGTTGCGTTACAGAGGTATGCTCCTCAAGGTGGTAAAACACACAGGTTCAGAAGTCATGGCAATGCATCAAACACGTGCACATAACCATGGCCGAATGCTGTACGGAAACTGAAACAAAACAGCTGCAGAATCGCGCTACAGTTTCCTTGAAACGTTCTTTCCATCTATTCTCTTGTGCTGCTCACAGCACGGCTCACTACACACACAGAACGTGTGTGTGTGTTTGCTTTCGTGCCGGCGCTAGTTCGTTCTGGCATTTGCTCGTGCGGAGAGTGGCCTTGGTGCTTGCGCTGGCCTGTCTGTCTGTTTGCGTGTTGCCTGGTCTGTTGCCTCGGCGCTGCTGGGTCCTAGACCTATCACTGTGTAACACACACAGAACTGCTCCACCGGCAAGTCCAGGCCCGGCATGAAGTGCTTGCCGGGCATTAAAATAACACCATACATGAAAAAATTTACATCCAATTGTGTATCACGCCAAATCCGAACGGGCATCAACCACAGCAACCCTGCGGATATGGGTGGGAGAATAACTACTAGTATATGCATTACGGCTGCGGCACCCATCTGCCCACGGATCGCTCGCAGCCTGCAGCGGCTGACAAGCGCGCACGCATGCTCCTCGGCTGCATGCAGCGCCGCAGCCACGCGGCGCCCTGCTGCGGCCGCCGCAGCACGCAGCACGGGCACCTCTACCGTGAAGAGGAGCGGCGACGTCTCGGCAACGGCATTGGGTAAAGGCGCCATGCTAGCTCTCCCTTAGAGTCGACTGACGTCATCCGGGACCAAAATTTCTGGCGTGCAGCATGCACATCTGGCAGATGTGATGTGCAAACAGCAGATCATATGTGGCAGGCCCAACCCCCAAGACCAGCAGCAAATGCGCGTCTGTTTGGCTTGCGCAAGTACTAAATTAACTTCATGTTCCAATTCAGCTTGATGCATTTTGTGGTGCCCTGAAGGTCCAATTTGGCACAAAGCACTGACAGTCTACCCCCCGACACAGGGGCTACGAGCCGAGTACCCACCCGCGTTGGCTGCACGTGCTGTCGTCGACCGTGCTTTTCCGGATGAACCCGGGTGTGATGGTGTATTGACTGCGTGCACTGTTCCTTTCCTCCTTGATCCCGCGGCTGCCCTGCCCTAGTGTGTCGCCCAGCCCGCTCGTGGCCTCTGCTGTTGCCTTGTGGCCGCTTTCCTGGCAGGCACGGCTTCTCGGGTTTCCGCCCTGTGCGCGTCTGCGCCCATTGCTGTGCCGGCTGTGTGGCTGCCGCGTTGGGCCCGGCTGCGTTTATGGTCGTCTGAGCTGTGCGCATTGCTTGAGCCCGCACGTGCCCCCTCTGCTGCCCTGTCTGCTGTGTTTGAGCGTGTTGACCGTTCTTCCGCCCCTGTCCGCAGGGGTGCTGTGGCCGATGCCCGTTTGGGTTTGGCGTGATGCCCGATATCGGTAATATTGGTTTTGTTTTTGTTTTTGTTTTTGGGGAATCATACATACTAGTAGTACAGACATACTTTTGGCATGCACCCGAATTCACCTACGAGTGAACAGGAGACCTGATTATGCAATCACTACACGCATGGTGTTCAGCCAATCACTGATGCTATGATTTTATATTATGACAGCAGCAGCTACGCGGAACATATGAACACAGTGGACTTACCAAAGCTTACCTACAGCTGTGCACTGCACACAGAGGTGTGACCACAGGTGTTTTGGACGATCACAGGACACATGCATGCATGCCAACTGAGTCCACTGCACAACAGTGTCCAAGGGCATGTCAGGCTCGCGCCAGTGTGTGACGGTGTTGCACAACATGTGCGGCCGCGCGCGTCGGCCGCGGCCGCAAGCCACTTGCAGCAGGAATTGCAGCGGCAACCACTGGTTCAAACACCGTGTTAAGAGCCGTGGCAGGGGAGGGGCTGTGGAGGGGGGCAGGGGTGCGGAGGGGCGGCGCAGGGGGGGGTACATTTGTGCGGGTCGCAATGGGCGCGGGGCAGGAGGGGGACCTATGTACGATGCCGGTGTGGCTGTGTGGAATGCATGGCATTGGCGTGCGTGTCATGGTGGTGGTGTATGCTTGTGTGTGGTTCTGGCGGTGCATTGTAGTTGATCGATTCTTGCATGCTGCTGCTTGCTGCCGGTCGCTTGCTGGGAATCGATTGCTAGCTTGCTTGTTGTTGCCCTCGCTGCTATGCTCTGCATCGATCTCGTGTAATTTAACGCAAATGAAGGCCTGAAACTAGACCTGTGGACAGTGAGTAACAGGTTCAGTGCTGCTATTCAGGACATCATGATGAGGGCCCACTGGCTGAACATCCCCAGCTGCCAGGCATGCGCAGCTTCAGGCGGCTATTTGCAGGGCGATATGCCGAGCAGTGGTCGGATCCGGAGGGGAGCAGGCGACGCCTTGCCCAGCATCACAGAACCCATTATGCCACAAGCGCGCGGTGTGTACCGCGGTGTGTACCGAACAAGGCCTTCTGACAGCTGGCAGTTGTTTTTAGAACTGTTAGTACTGTTGTTAGCACGTGCCGCGGCATGCATATGATGGGGTCGGCTGAAATGGCGTTGCACCTTTCAAGGAACTGGCGAGAGCCGCTGGCAATTGTTGCAAGCACGCACGCGGCGGGAGGTTGGCGGGAACGCATGCGGCGGCGGTCAGCAACTCAGAGGGAAGCTATGACATGGATCATGGTGCTGGTATTGGCAACACAATAAAGGGCTACTATTGCAAATATAGACAGTTTGCGGGTGTGCTGCAGCGGCCGATGAGCCATGACAGCACCCTGCTATGTGGTGAGACTGCCTGAATGCAAGGGCCCGGGCAGCTGTCGGTGGAGGTGGTGATTCTGGTACCAGATTTCAGGACTGGACTGGAGAGTTGGCACTCTGGCAATGCGTGGGCTGCTGCGGCCGGCGGTTTGGTGCAGCGGTGTAGGAGCTCCCTCGAGCAGCATCCTAGGAGATCTAGATGCGCTGCTCAGGCCTTGGCATGTGCACGTGATGCCGCTTGACACAAATGAAGGGACGCTGGGGGTCGCCCCAGGCCTAGCTATAGCGTGATGCAGGTGAGGCAGCGAGCTTGACTGGTGAGGCAGCGAGCTTCAGGTGGTGAAACAAACAACAGCAATGTGGTTGTGGCGCACCCGACCGCGATGGAGGCATGTATGCATACATGGCTGCTCTGCGCAGCTCCGAGGCCATGGCTGCTCTGCGCAGCTCCGAGGCGGTCAATATTGGTGCACATGGGGCCGGAGGACGCGTCGCTTGTGCAGCTCCTCATGTATGATTGCGTCCAGCTGTGACCAATACCTTGACGCTTTTGGCAACAGCAAGCATGCCAGTGGGACTGTATGCTGCACAGGAGAACCGCAGATGGCCGTAGCGCGCGGCTGCGCGCCCGTGTAGACTGCTAGTGTCGAGTCGGCGCCCGCCAGTGGGCCCGGAGCATTCTGACTGTGTTTGGTGTGCGCATGGACTGTGTGGTACTGCGCGGTGCCAGCGGCTGCGCTTGGTTCATGCGTTGTTTGTGTGGTTACAGAGTCGGTATGCGCTAGTCATGCCAGTGGCACATCCGACGCACTACCTCACAACTCAGCAACCGGGCGGATTCTGCCCGCCACGGCTGCCTTTCCAGACACACCAGTCATGATCTGCAAGCCCATTCTGAACAACAGCGCGTTGCCTCTACACAAACCTACACTCAGTTCTCTTTTCACATTGGTG
This sequence comes from Ulva compressa, assembly GCA_024500015.1. Taxonomy (NCBI): domain Eukaryota; kingdom Viridiplantae; phylum Chlorophyta; class Ulvophyceae; order Ulvales; family Ulvaceae; genus Ulva; species Ulva compressa. The sequence continues at coordinate 6,722 of JALKAD010000039.1, read as the reverse complement.
ATGTACTGCGCCCGATCCTGTATACCACACTCGACAGCAATATCAGCGAGATACTTCAGATGCGACAGTGCACCCTTGCTCAACCTGCCGAATGTCTCATGCGACAACGCAACAAAATCGTACGCATGCGGATTATAGCGACGATAAGCAGCTGCCTTGTGCTTATCGCGCACCGCCGCCGCAGCGCCATCCCCACGGGCTGCCGCTCTGCGATACGTCTGCGCCACAGGGTCAATCACAGACACATCCGCAATGCGGAGCTCGCCGCTGGGCGGAACACACAAGATATCCCCGATTTTGTCCGCCTCCGGCACCACACCTGAGGCCGGCTCGGCATCATCTAGCTCCTCTGCCTGTGCATCTGCCCCGCGCTGCGGCTGACCCTGCCCCTCCTGGCCTGAATCCCTGTGCTCAGCACCCTCCGTTGCATCGTTGCCCACATCTGTGTCCCTGCCCGCAGCGTCTCGCCCAGCCGCTTCACCCATCCCGCCCACGTCGTCGGCCCTGCCTGGATCCCGCCTCCCGCCATTCGCCCCATCCCCACGCCGAGCAATGCTGCTCTGCGCGTGCGTATCAGTCGCGGCGAGTTCCTGTGCATGCTGCGTCAGAAAACAACGAGTGTTGGGGACCTTAGTGCTGGAAACGCTCGCCCGCGACCCCGCCCCGCGCCATCTCTCCTGGAGAATATTGTGGCGCACGGTACGGATTCCGGACAGCGATTTGCACGTCATTGCATGGTCGAGGTCGTCAGGCAGGATGAACTGTCCGCATTTGCATGTGACTCCCCGTGCATTCACATGCATGGGGGAAATCCCACATCGGTGGCGGAGAGAAAATGCGAAGTCGACGTTGGACAGCTGCAGAGACGGCGCAACAGGCAGGGTGTCAAGCCAGATCGCCGACTCACGGCATGCGCAACTGCGCAAGCGCGCCGCAGCCCGCTCACCAACAGCTGTGGTGAGGTCATTGGCAGCAAGCAGTGCGTCATACCGTCGCTGGGCGATGGCGTGGGTGACTGTCGGCTGGATGGTGGGCAGCACGATCGCAATCGTGCCACCGGTGGGGTCGAGCGCTCTGTCGGGCTCAGGCCAGAGCCGGAGGCTGTCGTTTGTGTGTGTGTGTGTGTGTGTGTGTGTGTGTGTGTGTGTGTGTGTGGTGTGTGTGTGTGTGTGTGTGTGTGTGTGTTTGCATGCACATGTGTGTGTTTGCTTTCATGACAGCGCAAGTTTGAACGAAATCGTTCTGGCATTTGCTCGTGCGGAGAGTAGCCTTGGTACTTGCGATGGGCTGTCTGTCTTTTTGCGTGTTGCCTGGTCTGTTGCCTCGGCGCTGCTGGGTCCTAGATCTATCACTGTGTAACACAGGAGAACCGACACGCTGCAGGCGCATCGCACGCACCTGCAAGCCACGTGAACACTGTCAGTCCCGGCATCCGGACTCATGTTGTTTTCCCAATCTATTGTGGTAGAAAGGTCGAGACTACTGCACCCTTGAGGACCCTTGAGGACCATATTAGGAGCCCCGTGCACTACACAAAAGGGGGGGTATGGTCAGCCATGAGTGCGCTTCGGTGCAGACCCTAAACCAGTGTCAGACGGTGGCACAAACAGCAGACTCTCTAGAGCGGTTGCATCCATTGTGGACACAGCCCTTTCAGTGTAATTTAGGAAAAACCAAAGCGCACGGCAGACAAAACCATAACCCACCTTTATTGTAGTGGTGCTCGTGAGCGACATTGACCGCTGGACTATACACATGGCAATCCGCCTGATGAGGATGTTGGCACCGCGGCACCGGCCAAAACATGTCACGGTAGCCTGTGTCAGTTCTTTAACCAGCAGCATCTAGTGTACCTTCTCTATCTCTTTGCCAGTTCATGCTGTGGGTGTACACAAGCACATGTATACTGCCGGGCTACACATATGTCAGCTTGTGATGGGTTGTCTGTTTGACTGTTGACTGCTCTGTTGCCTGGGCACTGCTGAGTCCTAGATGTATCAAAGCGAGTCCTAGATATAACATGTGTGGCAGCACAATCGGATTCGAGCTGGCCATGGGGCATTGTGTGCGCGGGGCGGCGCAGGGCAGCATACATCAAGTCTGATTGAGCTCAATTGAGCGCTGCAAGCTAGCCTACTGATGTACGCCCAACGCTTAAGCGACATGCAACTTTACACAATATTCTAACTCTACCTGCCAACGCACACTCCTGGGCCTCGCCGAGGCCTTCCAATGTTGATAGTATACATGCCCACACCCCCGCACAAACACTAGCTCAGCGGTCAAGCCACCTTTAGCCTCGGGCTCACCACCATGGTGTCTCGCAGTCAGCCCACACTGCACCTCTGCACTTCACCGGTGCAGCTGCAGGTACCCGACTTGCCTAAAGCAGCCGCATGCATGCTGACATGTGTCAGCTAGTTCAACACATGCTAGCCGAAGGTGCAACACCGCTCGTAGTCAACAGGTGCTAGTTCATGAAGCTTATGAGGCGAATCCAGTCACTGAGGGGAATCCGGTCACGTCTCGGCCATGAATACAAACTCGACGCGACCCTTGTCCTGTTTGGACACTGCCAGGAAATCAGAGCGGGCGTCACGTGTGGCGCCGTCAGGGACCACGACGTATCCTCCAACTGAAGCTTGGCCTGTGGCAGCGAGGTTTTGCACCACCTAGAGCATCATCTTGTCGCCCTTGGGCACAAACTTGAAGACGGCAGCCTTACGCTGGTCTCTGTGGGCAATGAGGCGCAGAGACCCGGCGTACTTGCTGTCCCTGGGGAAAGCATCGTGAACTGCGAGGAACCTACACATGAATGCGATTTGTGAGCCTGCCTGTGGGCTCAAACGCTGGGACGGTTCAGTACAACAAATGGGGGTTGTAGTTTGGTCTGCAGCTGCCCTGCGCTTTGGTTATCATAAACTACCTTGGAATGGCTGTGTCCACGGCTCTAGATCTATAGATCTATAGATCTATAATGTGTACTGTGTGTGCCATCGTGTGCCACTTGCAACGGGGTGTGGCCCAACACTACAGGAAAGGTGTTTCACCCCTTTTGGCTGAAGGGTCAACATATTTTGTCCCTTGCAAGGCGCACTGATAGGTGACTGTACCCCCCTGCTGTGGTGCTCCATGACCTATTCACCGCCAGTAACTCACTGGCGCGAATACAACACCAGTCAGGGCATAAGGCATCATGCCCTGAGGCAGGGCCCGCCCGCAGACGGCATTCCACCCCACCTATGGCATGCAACACAGAGAGGCTGGCAGTTGACTGCATTGAGCACATCATGGAGATTTATACAATGAGAAGAGGGCTCTAGGAACGGCACGGTACTAACAGAGGAGGTACTGTGAGCATCACAATCAATGATTGATGCTGGCACGTAGCCAAGTCAGGCAGGGCTTGCAACGCAAATCACGGTGCAGGAGACTGCCGGGCCTGTCACAGCACTGCCAGAGCACCCGCCAGGACACAGCAGGCTCGTTGCGACACAATCAAATGACCCGGTGCAGCAGTGCTGCAGGTGTGCCGCAGGGCCGCTCTGCACAGCCAGTTTGCATAGTTCACTCCAGCAGTCCAGCTACTAGTCACAGAGCGCGCTAGCCTTCCAACAACGTAACGGCAACGGTGGCACACCAGCCGGGGCCAGGAGGCTGGTTTCCTGGAAGCTTGTTCTTCACGATCTCAAGGATGGCTCCCCCGCCGCGCCCCCCAACACCCGCAGGGTGAACCAGCACCACGGCCGCATACTGTCGCGCATTGTGGAGGAACAAGTACACCGACTCGCCGCCGGCGTCACGCCTGTCATGTTCCCAATGGTTAGCGATGAGGAGCGCCCGGGGCGGGCTCGTTGAGGGGGCCTGCAGAGTTCCCACCACAGGCAGTCCCTTGTATGCTTCCCAGTCATCAGCGCCCCTGCACAACTTGTATTCGATTCAGCACACACGTTGCACAGAAGGGGGAGAGTCTGCTTTTGTGATTTAGACCCCAGTGGTGCTGATGGACAAGTTTTCAGTGCACTTCGTACTTTCTACCCGGACATATCATGCTCCCGGGATAAGAAACCGGCCATGCAGGCGGTATCCTGCAGCAAGAGACTGGGGGCGGTGTTACGCAGATGAAGATTGGGCCGGAAGCCTCCCGTCCATGATCAACTCCTGAAGCGACATGCATGTGTCCATATGAGCAAGGAGCCTGCCAAAACGTGATCGGATAAATCAGAACATCTGGCAACACGTTGCTCAGATACCCTAGATTTGTATCTGTGACATGTAGGTCACAGGTGCGTGACATCCCACACATGACACTGTCCATTTAGCAGGCCCCCATGCATAAAAATGCCCTCACTCACGCACTCAACACCAGAACACAAGTTCTACCCCGGGCGTGCTTGTGTTCCACGGTGATACATCCAGGACCCACAGTGATTGATCTAGGGCGTGCTTGTGTTACACAGTGATCTAGGGCGTGCTTGTGTCGTGGGAGCACACTATGGCAGCGACACCACAGCACATTAATATTTGCATTGACTCATGGCCTATCAGCACGTCGACTGTGACGTGGCCAAGAGGCGCGCACCATCTCAGCCAGAACCTCTGAAGCACCGCTTGCATGATGTGCGTGGATATGTAAACGCTTGAGGTGGACGAGCATGTGCAGTCAGGACATGATTACGAGGGTTAACGCCACAGTGGCATACTACTATCTGTCTGAATATCGGCCGCCTCCTCAGCCATGTGTGTTACATGGTAGTGTTATGTTCTAGTCATGCTAGTAGCACATCCAATTGTTAACGCACTACATCACAAATCACTGCCTGGCACGGCCGCGGCTGCCTTTCCGGACACGCTTATAATTACAAACCTTGGTCGAGACCCAGGCGTGCAACTACGCGCGGGCAAATTCTTCCAAACGCAACGACGAGGTGTAAACGTAAATCATTTACATTTACATGATGTACATGTACATTGAATTATTTGCCGTAGCCAATTAGGCCATAGTACTATGACGTCATGTCCGGGAATCGGGACCCAGGAGCCGAAGGTGTAAACCAACCTAAAATCGGTGTGTTGATCATGTGTATGTGTGTGTTGTGCTTCAGAACTTGCCTAGTTGATTGAACTTCGTGATTGCAACTGGATCAGCGCCTGACGATATCGATGTAGCAGTGAAAGTCAGCATGGTATGTACACGTACGCGTCAGCATAGTATGCGAAGCAGCCTACTAAGGACAGCTGCAGAGCTCGGGCCAGAGGGCCAGTCAACAAATTTGGTGCTTGGGATCAGCAATCTGAACACGCGATGCAAGCTCGCTTTCAGCTCAAACACCTAATCAATGGATGAGTTTAAAAAATAACCCATTAGTGGAATGTATCACACTGCTGGCAGTGTAGCACGTCGACTCCAGTGTTGGCATCTGCAAGCCGGCGTGCTCTATGCATGCTTTGACAGGGATACACACAGAGAGAGAGAAGCATCACCCTACGTCAGGGTGCATGTCAGCAGACGGGTGCATGTCAGCAGACGGTAGCACGCATGGAAGCAGAATTTTTCATCACGGCTCTCGCACCATCAATATGGATGTTTATAAACATAGTAGGCAAGCAGAACTCTCTAGACACGGCCAACACGGATCCGGACACGATCTGGACCCCGACACCTACGCCGCCAGCCCCAATTGTTGGATGCATGTTGTACACTACGATGTATATATGTACCTCTGGTATATAGCCACAAGGCCGAGGGAAGAAAGGTAAGGGAATAACAGACTCTTTTATTTGGAAGCATTCGGAAGCAAGCCGGCCATGGCAGCACAGCACAGCACAAGCGCGTGCACAAGCACAGCAACTTGAAGTTTGAAAGCATGGTGCAGCGCAGCACAGCACAGTACAGCATGGTACAGGCGGCGACCGGGCTGCTTGTGATTGTTGGTTTGTTTTCATTGTTTTGCTGCCCCCGGGCTGTAGAGCGGAACCGTTCGTGCGTCGACTGCCTTTAAAATTTCTCGATCGCAAGTCCAAGAGCATCTCCGAAGTTTTTAATCGACGACGTCAAAGCGTGTACATGTCCTACGAGGTACTGCGTTGAATGCACACCAGTCCACGTCGATATCTCGCGACCACAGCTGCGGGCATTACCGATTGTCCCTGTCAACTTGCAAGCCGTACCCTGGTTCCTCCGGCCGCGGGGGGCAGGCTTCCCACGGAACTTTCCCGCTTTTGTTCCCCCAGCAATGCTGAGGCCTTGACCTATGGCAGTGTATTCAACTCATCGATATCCATCGACCACACGCACATCCACAAGTATACTATTATAATGGTCTACTGTGGCGCAAGTCTACAAACATTTTCGCATATGCTAAGAAGGCAGCGCACAGAACTTGACGAACGAGGGCTTGACGCGAACGCATGCCATGACCGCGAGGAGGCCTAGGTATACGCGCATGTGCATTGGAGGTATGGCCAATTAATACCGGCTGATGCGCGTGAATGATGCATCTGCTAGCGCATCTGCTAGCAGATGCGTGCGGCGGCTTCGTGATACGGTCGTCTTCGAGATACCGCGGTATACCGTCTGCATCTTGACACCGCGGTGCACCGTCAGTGAATCAGGGGCGCACGTGGTCAGCGGGTCTCCAAATTCCGACGTGACATTGTCAACTGAAACCGTACGGGGCACGGCTAGGACGTCTGCGGCGACACCATGGTCAGACACCGCC
>JALKAD010000038.1:87143-108489 GCA_024500015.1 Ulva compressa | reverse complement strand
TTTATGCAGCACATGCAAATCCGCAATGTCCCGGACTGCAAAGTAGTTTGCAACACCGCAAACTGAGCACATATGTCGGTATTGAAACGATCCATATAGGCAGTATCGTGCTTCAGTGAGAATAATGGCGAAATGCAACAATTTCAGAACGCCGTCAGATCTGAATTTGCACATTCGAACCGGTGCAAGCAAACATTCCGGCATTGTAATATAGATGTTGGGTTTTATGTATGTGCTGGCAGAGAATGCGGTCAATCCGTCAGCTCCGCACACAGTGCTGGAATGCAGCGAGCAAGCAAGCTGACAGGAGCCTGGCTAGTCAGGGACACTGTGGAGTATCACACAACTGCCATAACATTGATCCATGACGGACACTCTGCAAATCAATTGTGTAACTTTGGCCTCAGAGCCAGGGCAGCGAATGCATGCAAGCATGTTCAGGGCTTCAGGCAGGTTGTGGTCTCCATTCGCAGCCCGCAAGGCATGTTCACAACATAAACAGCTCGTGCACATGATATTGTGTACCTGTTGTGATGATGGAGACTCAGTGACTGCCATGGTTGGCCATTGTTGGGCACATTGGGGCTGCATTGCACATACACATTTACATCTTGGGTTGATTTCATGAATCAGTATTGCACAGTCCCAACAGTGAGAGTACGGCCTGAAGAATACGTGACCCTCAAAAGCCACTGCCAAAGCTGTGACGTCCACCAGGAAAATGCCTCTCTACAGATCCAAACCGCCCCAAACATCATTCAACATGGTGCGCAAGCGTGTATGGACACGACAGCACACAAAGCAACAGCTGATGTGACCAAAAAGTTCTGTCCACCACACCATGGGCATTCATGTGCACGCCAAAAACACAGCCACCGCTTGCACAGACACACCCACACCACCCAGCGCACCGCCGTGGCCGCTTGCTCGCCCTCCTGCGCCGTCGCGCCCGCAGCCGCGCCCTTGCGGCGGCGACGATGACTTAGCGCTGCGCCCCGCGTGGCACACCGATGCCCTCCGCCGTGCCGCCGCGCTGCGCCCCGCGAGCCGCTCCGATGCCCTCCGCCGCGCCGTCGCGCTGCGCCCCGCGAGCCGCTCCGATGCCCTCCGCCGCGCCGCGCGCTGCGCCCCGCGCAGCGGCCTCCGCGCCGCCGCTCGCCGTCGCGCGCGCCCCCGCGAGCCGCTCCGATGCCCTCGCGCGCGCCGTCGCGCTGCGCCCCGCTCGCCGCTCCCTTGGCCTCTCCGCCGCGCCGTCGCGCTGCGCCCCGCGAGCCGCTCCGATGCCCTCCGCTGCGCCGCCGCGCTGCGCTCCGCGTGGCCACACCGATGCCCCGCCGCCGGCCGCGCTGCGCCCCGCGTGGGCCACACCGATGCCTCCGCCGTGGCTGGCGCCTCTGCCAGACAGCCACGACATGCCCTCCGCCCGCGCCGCGCCGCCCCCGCGAGCCGCTCTGATGCCCTCCGCCGCACCGTCGCGCTGCGCCCCGCGAGACGCTCCGATGCCCTCCGCCGCGCCGTCGCGCTGCGCCCCGCGTGCCACACCGATGCTCTCCGCTGCGCCGGCCGCCGACACACCGCTTTGCGCGCCGCAGCCCACACCCCGCAATGTGCAGCAGTGCGTCCGCCACCGTCCTCAGCACCCTGCAGGCTGTGCGCATTGAGGTTGGCGTCGCCACGCTGAAGGTCCTCCGCCTCGCACCGCGGGATGGCGACGTCCGTCGCATCGCGCCCCATCACCGGCACACGCGTCCAGGCACCAGCATGCAAGCGATAACCTACGGAAGAAGGCGTACCGACTGGAATGTCCCGCGGCCGGGACAGGGCCTGCGTGCAGTGCCAGCGTCAGCCATGTCATGTGCACCGCAGCTACTTGATCCCACATGTGTCGCCTGTGCAGCATCCGGGCCTTCTGCCCGGCCCGTCAGCTGCACCTCACGTCGCAGGAAGTTGCCCGGGTACAGTGTACTTAGCGCTTTGCTCGTGCGGCGCCACTGCATAGCACAGTGCGTACTCGTGAACGTTGGGCGGGGGGTGCGATGGCTGAGCCATCCGAGGACACATGGGCTGTGCAAGAGACAGGCCAGAGCAGGGTAGTGACGGCTGCTGGCACAGTTTGTTGAATAGTTGCATAAGCAGAAGTGGTGGGTGATGTTGCTGTTTGTGCATGCAGATCAGGCAACATGGTTCGCATGCTTGATTAGTGGGAAATTGGCCACCACCACACTCAGGAGAACAGCATCTCAAGCTGACGAGTTTTCTGTGCTCTTAGAAACATGTATCTACTCCATGACATGTGCAAGCTCTGATGTGTGATGGTTGCTACCATGTACATATGCCCGCTGCCAGCAACTGCGTACCTATACTTCTGGAGATCATCTCGTTAAGCTCTCATGCATGCTCCAGAAGAAACAATGCTATCCGCATTTTTAGGAAGTACGGTATTCACGACGCCGGTGCGAGCTGGGCCGTTCGTAGCAATCCCTTGACGTCTGAACAGACCTGACGTCCTGATCGCCTCCAGCAACCTCAGGGCTTCAGTGACCTGACGCCGTGTGCAGACGACGATATTTTGAACCTGAATCAATCAATACATCGTGCTGTGAAGAGACTGAAATTCATCACTACTGCTCGACACTGCCGCGTCAGACGCAGCAACTTCACGACGCCCATGGCCATGTTGCCCATTTTGTTCATCGTGAGAGACTGAGTACTTACCATCGCAGTCTTCGCAGAGGAGTTCAAACATCTATCAGACCTGGCTCTCCCCAACTGGACGAACAGTTATACCGCGTTATACCGGTTGTTTGTTAGACTCGGGAAGGTTCGGCGCGCGAGGAGGTCAACGAAATATCTGTTCATTGAAGACACAACAATGTTTGGCGTGCCAGTGGATACTCAGACGTCAGAAAGGGGAGTTGCGCAAGCAAGGCTGGATGATCTCCCACGTATGCTGCTTTGATTCTTGTGTGCTTCCCGCCCAGACTGCTGTTGATCACCTCACAAGACCGAATCCCAATGGCCACTGCTGACTCACACCTACAGAGAGCTATACATGTTCTGACCGCTGATACGCATCTATGATGTGCTGCGTAGCGTCCCTTCAGAGTGAAAGTCACGCCGTTTCACTTGGTAGGTGACCGTTCCATGCAGCTGAATGCATACGTGAATGTCTCCGACAGGCTGCCAATACAGTTCATGGTTCTACCTGTCAGCTTCTGTGCTCGCAGGTGATCCTCGCATGTTTGCCTTTCCATACAGGCAGTCATCAAGCCCCGCATCGTCTGATTCTGTTTGCTCCAACTTTTCCTCTGCAGATGCCAGATCATCATTGACAACGTCAAATGCGCAAAGTTTAACCGGTGTGTTCCTTGGTGAGTTTGTTGTGAAGCATGCCTGTGCTGATACTGGAACCCGTGAAGAGCGTACCTGGTCAGACACAGGAAAGTGCACACCAGTGCCTGCCTATGTACGGAGTGTTTGGCTGCCTACCGCTGCAACGCTAACGTCAGTCACGTGGACATCAGCAACAGCCCTTGGCGAAGTGGTTGGCCTGCAGTATCATGCTCGGATAGACTTGCACGAGAAACACGTGGCTGACATCTGCAGAGGAGGAAAGGCTTCCCACACCGGAGGACGTGCGGGACCATCATCATCGCTGCAGCTGCTTTCTGCGCCTGCGCCATCTTCTGCTCCCGTAGAGTTGCACCACCACCTCGACCTCAGTCCATCATCTCCTCCAGCGTGCTCACTCTCGTGAACACCTTACAATGCCACTGCTGCACGAACCCAGGCTCTGCAAGCTACTTCTGGTGCGCCTCTTCCGCCTGCTGGCACTCCCTGCAGCGTGCTTGGAGCCAGCCCTACCGCACTGTACATTCTCTCGTATATTGCGTCATAGGCTGTTCCTTGCTTTCATTGCTTGCCAAACAGCATGCCACAGCAGCTGCCTCTCCACAAAGCCTGCATCTTAGCTCTGGGGTGGCTGAACTCGCACTTGATGCTGCCCCACACGCGGCCTGTGCCCTCACGCCTGTGCCCGTGCAGGAGGGCTTGCATGTCGAGGTGCCTCCCTGGCTGATCTGGCTTGCTCACCGGCGAGCCCCACCAGCGAGAGGCTCGATTCATTCGCCGAGCGCCGCCCTGCCGATGTGTGCGCCTGGCACGCCACAGCCGGCCTCCTCGGCGCAGTGACGCCGGCAGGCTCATTGCACGGGCGCCCACGGGAGACGGTGGGCAATATGCATGCCCGCAACATCGACTACTGGTCGACCATGATCCGCTGGGCAGTGCTGCCCATGAATTCCGTGTTCAGGGAGCCTGCTGAGTGGAAGCTCCTGCGGATTCCCGGAACTCGACGGGAGCCGCCCGAGGTCCGGGCATCACCATGGACGACCAACGCGTCGTGGCGCGACGCCGCAGCCTTTGCCTTTCTCCTCTGGTTGGCGAGTACACTGCCGTGTGGACGGCAAAGCTGGTTTGCTTATCCATGAAGCATGGTGCGCTGGCCTGCTCCTCTGTGTTATACTGTGGTAGATCAAGGGCTGACCGTCTGTGTGGGTGCACACGCCCAACGGCTGGTACTCGGTTCCTTGCTAGCTTGGCCCCTGTGAGGCAGTTGTCAGCCTGTGAGCAGGGAGCCACCTGTGAGAATCTGAGCCCAAAACATTGTGTAAAGTTGCTGTGGCTGGCCCGTGAGATCAGCACATGAGGTATAACATCTGTGAGGCCTGCCGTGAGTCCTGTGCATGCAATCTGTACAGACAGCTGTGAGCATGCTCACAGATGCCCATTTCGCCACTGACAGGTATGTCAATACTGCTAGTGCTAGGCGGCCAACCCGAGCTGCCGTCGCGTTGTGTGTGGCTATGTACCCCATCGTTGTGCGGTGTCTCGCGCTCAGCACTGCGCGATGTAGTGTGGTTTTGAACACTGCCCACCTTGCAGTGCCACACCCAGTGCCACTGCCACATCAGCTGACACCCCCGCTGTGCGCACATGCAGTCCATGATGAGGCTGGTGCCCCCGTCCAACTCTTTCTTTCGCCTCACCTCGGCAGTCCTGCCCCTCCAACGGCCTCACCGCTGCCCACCTTGCTAGAGCCCTCCGCCACCCATTACAGCCACTGCACTGTCACCCTCCTCGGTTCCACCACCGGCTCTGGCGCTCAGAGATCCTCCAGTGCGGCCTAAGCCACGAGCATCACCTACCTCAGCTCCGAGCAGGAGGCCTGCTTCGAGCACGTCCCCGATGAGCATGCATGCGGCATCGGTCTGTTCGTCAAATTTGTCATCGACCACCTTGGCCACATGTCCATGCTGCATCGGTCTGTTCCATAGTGGCAATGTTCCATAGTCCATACAACGAGGCCGGCAACGCGCTGCGCATGTATGGCATGCTGCCGGCATGGCCGGCATGGCCTCCACCGACGACCAGGGCCGCAGGGTTCCGACAGCCATCTTCAACCACTGGAAGGTGCGCCAAAGCTGCCTACCCCCACTGCGGGCCACGTTGCCCCCGCTACTGTTGGCATCGAAATGTGTGCCGATGGCACAGCGTCGCTCACCAGCAGGCTGTCTGCAGAGCTCTGCTGGCACAGAATCCCGAACCTCTGCCGAGTTGAACTCCGCATGCTTTCCCCCCACTGCGACAGTTCAGCCAGAAATCCCTCTGCGACCACCGTCGGCTTGCGTGATGGCTCCGCTGCCCTCATGCTGGCAAACCCTGCATCTCTGCTGAACGATAACCCCCATCCTGTCTGCAGGTGGTCAGGGCCATCGCCAGTGTGCGGGCACTCCTCTTCCTCGACCACATCGCCCGCTCCACGCAGGCGGCCCCCCCGCCCGCGCGGGCTCGGCCCTCCTCACCCCCGAGCTCTGCCCGCGCGGAGTTCTCCGCCTTGACCTCACGCTGCCGCCGTGGCTGCGTGTCTCCCATCTCAAGCACCTCTCCATCTTCGTCCCCTTTGCCAGCTAGCGCCCCATTCAGCTCGACCTCTGGTTCGAGGTCTGGGCCTCCGGCGACGCCGGCGGGCCCCTCCCCTGCGGCGGCACGCTCGCTGGGAGATCTTGCCGGAGGTAGTGGTGCCGGCACGGACAGCGTGGATGCTCCGCTCAACGGCGACGGGCTGACCGGGCTCTCTGCGTCAAACAGTGGGGCACTGATAGGCACCGCCGCGCAACGACGGTGGGCACCGACGGCAGTGGGTACCGACGGCCCAGAGGCGGCGGCTGCGGACGCTGTGGCGGGTGTCGAGATGCAGGGCATGGAGCTGCATGACGGCGCACCGGCGCAGCAACTGTCACGCATGAGCTCCGGCACCGGGCGACATGGCGGACGGCTCCGGCCCACATCCAAACAGAGCAGGCGGCGGCGGCTCTGACCTCGTGCAGACCCAACTGGTGCGCTCCACAACACACGACCACGACTTCACCTCCAGACCACCAGATGCCCCTCCCCCACGCGTGGCCACGGTGCCAATCGTTGACCATGCCTCGACCGCCAGTTACTCCAGCAGCTGCAAACGCCACGGTGACCGTCCCAGGGTTGCATGTGGACATGGCAGCTCACTGTGCCCCACCTGTGCTTGGCAGCAACTCTGCGATTGTATCATCGCAGTGTGTCAATTCCTAGCACTCTTGACTCAGCCTCCTGCTGCAACACAGCGCTACCTGACCCCAGGCTTGCTCTTAGCAAACCTCTGACCCGCAGAAACACGCTGACAAGTACAAAATGAAGCAACTGTGCAGGGTGTCCGACGACTAGAGCGTGGCGCGGCGGCGTCCCCCGAGGGCGCCGCCGCTGCGGCTCACCCGCAGCCGTCCGCGGAGCACGACTTATGGCTCGTCAACCTCATGCCCGCCACGCGACGCCTGCTGCTGCTCACCGTCGTCTCGGACCGCGCGCCGCATTTACGCGACTGCAGGAGCTCGTCCTCGGCTGAGGCGCGTCTGCCGAGCTGCAATGGTATGTCACCCGCTTGCTGATGCATGGCGTCCGCCATCTGCTGCGGCGCGCCTGTGCGCAGCTGTTCCGCTGTTCCAGTGTCCGGACTGCCGCATCGTCGCCGCGTGTTGTCGCCTGTCAGAAGCGCACATCATCAGACTCCGACCGTTTGAGAGCTCCGTCCGCTCTGCATCACGGATGATCTCACCCGCCTGTTGTGCGCACGTTGCTCCATCTTGGGTCACACAGGCAACTGCCGTATGCCACCGGTGCGGTTGCAGCAGGGCACGTGTGTGCATGGCATGGCACGGCGGTCGCGGCAGACGTTTGGCTGGAGTCCTTACACAGGGTTCTGACAGCCCCAGGTTCGGTGCAGAATGGCGTTGACCCTGACCACATGCTGCGTAGCCTGCAGCGTGCGCTACTCTGCATGCGACTGCCATGGCCTTCACATCTGCCCTTCCGCAGGAGACCGACATTTGCGGCAACGTGCTGCGCGCTGCGCCTCAACATCGTGCTGTGCACAGGTGACCGGCATCAGTGTTTGCCGCGCCGAAGCTGACGAAGATGGATGCATGAGCCTCCCATGATCGACGACATCCCCGTGTGGGCGGAAGATTGCGCGCCAGACATGTGCCAGTGCTTCGGCGAGGAGCGCTTCGATGCGCCAAGGGCGTGCTGCATCCCCGGCCACGTCTGCGTGCACCACGACCCCAGACTTCGCGAACCCGCTTCATCGACGGCCCCGGCACCGTTGTCGTGTGGCAGGTACCTGACAGCGATGGCGCGGCAGAGTGTGCCGGTGTGGCTTCAGGGGGCGTGGCAGGGCTGTCATTGCACTGTGCAGGGGAGCGAGCAGATGTGCCGCGAGCACAAGCGGGCTGGTCAGCCTGTTTCTGGCACTCTCGCATGGGGTCGACATGCGGTGCGTTGTCCTCTACACTGTTGCATCACGACACAGCGCAGCTGGCCACGCTCGCGCCCCTGCAACCACCGGCTGCGAACCTTCCAGGGCTGCACCTTAAATGAAGGCAGGGTGTTTGCTGGCTTGAAGGACACACGGCTGCGCGCGCCCATAGCCGATGTCCAACAAGCCACAGTACAGCGTCCCCGGTCACCTCTGTCGCCAGCACCGTCATGCGCACCGCCTCTGGAGAGCAGTTCCCGCTGCTCATTGGAGCCCCCGCACAGGTGCTGCCCCGCTTCTCTCTCTCCCTGTGCCGTGCTGTGATATGCATGAGGGCTATGAAGACGGCGGGCCCCTGCCTGCACCATGTGTGCGCGTCCAGAACTGCTGCAGTTCACTTGTTTGCGCACTGGCTGCGCCTGTTTCGCTGCGTGTTGTGCCATTCGGTCTGCACGCTCCGCGCACTGCTGACGGCAGGCAATGGTACGGTGTGCGTGCTGTGGCATACGCTTTGCTGGACGCGCAGTGCGGGGCGTACGCCCGTGTGGACCTGCAGCACTGGCCGGCTTGTCCGCCGGATCCCGTGCACACCTTGCATGGCGCATGCATGCAGGTCGTGAACACACGCGGGCTAGGGGATGCCGGCAACGTGTCTATTGCAGCCACGCTGACTGGCCAGACCAAGCTGCCGCACGCCTCCCTCAAGTCCGCGTTTGATCCGCCCAGTGCCGCGCCGATCCGTGCTGTGCGCGATGTTTCAACATCCCCAGGTTGACAGGAGCTCCGCGCTGTGCGCGCTGAGCGACCCGCGCCTGCTGTGGCGGGGTGCGTTGAGCGGGCAAACCGTGGCAGTGGCGGCAAAGCTGCCGCTTGCATCTGCGGCGGTCGCACGTGCGGGACGCTGCAGTCGAGCGGAGGGCGGAAGGTGAGTATGCCGAGGATGACCACTTGCAGGGCGTGGAGGACGTGGCCGTCCGGACGTTCTAGGGATAGTGCGGTAGTACGGTGTAAAGTAGCTGCTGTATCCACGGTGCTGTGAGATCTGTGCTGCCAAAGTCGACCAGTCTGAAGCATGATCTTACAAAGGTGCCGAACCAGAGTGGTTCCAAGGGCAGATAACCAGCAGGCTCGGTCACACGTGCCAGTCATGACGGGCCCACAGCATCACGAGCTACGTCTGCATCAGGCGTTCACAAAACCCTTCAGCTTGCATGCCTCCTGTAGACCTCCGTCTTCTGCTGGCAGCACTAGAGCTATGGCCGGGAATTTGCGAAAGGCTTTGACAGCTTTGGCATGCACTTTCTCGCCCCACTGCTCCTCGGGGTCCATGCGTCCTGAATCTGGAACGGACATCTCTGGAGAGCGACGGAGACGAGCTGAATGGTCCTTACGACAATGTAGTCCCTAAGTCTGGGTTTGCGGCTCTCCCTTCTGATTTCCTCCCATTCTCTTTTCATGCCAGTGTTGATGTATGTGGCTCGCAGAACCAAGTAGCTGAGGAGTCCAAATGGCAGCCGCACGTCTTGGTCCAGGTCCATAAGTCAGGAGTGAAAGGGACAGAACAGACCATGCTGGCGCAGCGTTTTTTGAAAGGTATCGTTGGCATATTGTCCAGACCGCTGCGACCTCCTGCACAACGACAGCGGCGGCTCCAAGTCGGCGCCTGCCATTGCATGCATTCATGTGGGCACCAGCCGGTGTGGTCCACGCACCTTTTGGGTCATGCCAAGCTGTTGGAGCATCTCCGGTGGATACCAGCAGGCAGGAACTGTACCTGACAAAAGCCCCGCAATGCTGTTGCCGCCAGGCCAACCCGCATGTTCGCAAGCTCTCGATGCCATCGGCTCCCGTGGCAACCGGGTTTCTCAGCCTCTGCCCAGCTACAGGCGCTTGTGCTGTGCGCAGCATTCGCAGTTGTTGTAGATTCCTCGACTTGGCATCGCCACTTCTCCTTTGCTCACTCCGACTTGTGCCCAGCGTCTGACCGTGGACCGTCTGTCCATGCACGCCCGGTATCGTGGTAGCGCCGCTTGATGCCGCCTTGGCCTGACGCCGTGTCCGTACATGCAACAGCTCTCAGCGCAGCGGACTACCCTGCTCCATACTCCAATGCTTAGTATTGTAACCTGTGCTCTCTCCCATGCGGCGATGCCTGGCGCCGCTGTTTCCAAACGGAATACAATAGGAACAAGCACCCACGGTCTATGGCCCGCTGTCAGAGAGGCGACAGGCGTCGATCGCAGAGACGGCTGCAGAGCGGCATGCGAGCAGTACTGCGAGGGGTTGGCCCCGATGCTGGAGCAGAGTTGCTTTTAGCATTGCGATCTGATCGCCTCAGCGCGGGCGTGGGGCCTGGAGTCTATACAAACCCAGGCCGTGGGAGACGAGAGCGGTTGTGTGCCGCCTGCTTCTCCACCTTCTCCGCAGTCGCCCCACGTCCAAGTCCAAAACGGGCCTGGCCCAGCTGTGTCTGCGGCAGAAGGTTTGGAGTAGGGCGCCTCGCCACCAGTGTCAATGTAAATGTAGATTGAATTACTTGACGTAGCCGATTAGGCCATTGACATCTCCAGCGAACCGGCACCCAGGAGCCGAAGGGGTAAACCAACCGGAAATACCCCCTCAGACACGCGCATGCAAGTCACAGGGCGTGTTTCTGTGCTATGCGAGTTGATCACATGCACACGCCGGCGGGCCGCCACAGCGCCCTGCAAAAGGAGCGTCAGCAGGTCGCGCGGGTGACCGGCATGCATAGTAGGACTGCCCGGTGCGCACGCACGATCGAACCGGCGAACTCCCGCGGCGCGATAGAACACCGCGGCGCGAAAGGGGTCAGCTTTTCTAGTCGCTCCGACCACTTGACACAAGCTTGTCTAACCTTGTCTGCGGCCGCGATGCAGCTCCGGGCAGCTGATCGTCATGCTGGTGAAAAATCTGAGATAGGCTGGCCGACCGACACTGGTCTACAGCCCAGTGCAGGTTGCCCATGGATGCATCGTTCGCTGGCCCACCCATGAGTGTGCCAATTGGAGCTGCGGTAGCAGACTGCATTTGAGTGGCATGGACAGGCTGCGCATGCACCACCGCAGCCCTCGGCCCCGCTATGTCCTGGTGCGTGCAACCGGTCAACTGCAGCAACTTCGGCCGATGCTGCGCCTGGAGGACGACCCGGCGGTTTAGAGCCTTCCTTGGGTCGTAGTTCCAACCGATGTCCACCACCGTGGGCGCACGCAGTGCGACATCAGCCCGGCTGTAGGCAGCATGCGGATACACGATGCTACACCGCACTGCACCGCAGAATCAGCTTCGCTGGTTTTGGCCGACCACGTGCAAGCTGGTGGGTGTCTCATCCACCTGACCCAATGCTCCCGCTTGGTTCACGTCACGTGCTCACACTCAGTAAAATGGATCAATATGGACATGGCTGCAGGAGATTCGCCTGGAACACTCGCTGTGCCGTACACCGCTCCTCTTGGGAGTCTGGACTTCACTGATGGCAACGTCCAGCAACCTCCAGGGTCACAGAAGTCATTCAGTGACGACATTGACGTTGGCATGCCGTCCACCTAGAGAATTCGGTCTACATGGAACCATGTTTGGAGCTGTTTGGATTGATGTTCGGGATCCAACCAGCTCTAAACACGTTCTATGTTGACCAAATCCGTCAGGTGGACTGAATACCAACGTTGATGTTGTAACTGAAAGAATTCTGTGAGCCTGGCTGCTGGATGTTGTCATCGGTGATATCCACACTCCCGCGAGGAGGGGTTTACGCCACAGCGCGTGTTCCAGGGACATCTTCTGCAGCCACGGTCAAATTGATTCGAGGTGACTGAATGTGAGCGTGTGACCTGACCAGGAGCATCAGGTGGGTGAGACACCCGCGAGTTTGTACGCGGTCAGCTAAAACCACCGCAGCTGAGTCTAGATCTAGCGTGAGTGCGCGCGCTGTGTGTGTTGCATTGCCAAAGAACATGCTGCTGTGCCATCGCAATGCAGGCGTCAACTTCCGCGCTGCAGCACAGGCAACATTGACATTCGCAATATGACCCGAATACCCACCAATCGCCACCTTCGGGTCACCGCGGGAAAACCACCAAACACCAACTTCCGCCAAACAGCTTAAGCCCACCATAATATGAAAGGATGATTAAATTTTTATTCATGTGTCTTTACAGCTTCGAAAACCGACGTCTGTGGAGCACGCTGGCAGGTTTCTCGACAGACCATGCTAGCGTCTATTCTGCGTTATTCCGCGCCCAACTGGCAGCCTCCATTTTGCGTCAAATTTCAGACGCAGCAACTTTTCGTCGCCCATGGCCATGTTACCCATGTTGTTCATCGTGAGATACTGAGCACTTCCCATCGCTGTCTTCGCAGAGGAGTTCAAACATCTATCAGACCTGGCTCTCCCCAGCTGGAAGAACAGTTATACCGCGTTATACCGGTTGATTGTCAGACTCGGGAAGGTTCGGCGCGCGAGGAGGTCAACGAAACAATATCTGTTCATTGAAGACACAACAATGTTTGGCGTGCCAGTGGATACTCAGACGTCAGAAAGGGGAGTTGCGCAAGCAAGGCTGGATGATCTCCCACGTATGCTGCTTTGATTCTTGTGTGCTTCCCGCCCAGACTGCTGTTGATCACCTCACAAGTCCGAAATCCAGTGGCCACTGCTGACTCACAGCTACAGAGAGCTATACATGTTCGGACCGCTGATACGCATCCATGATGTGCTGCGTAGCGTCCCTTCAGTGCGAAAGTCACGCCATTGCACTTGGTAGGTGACCGTTCCATGCAGCTGAATGCATACGTGAATGTCTCCGACAGGCTGCCAATACAGTTCATGGTTCTATCTGTCAGCTTCTGTGCTCGCAGGTGATCCTCGCATGTTTGCCTTTCCATACAGGCAGTCATCAACCCACTGGTCGTCATCCGCGGCATCGTCTGATTCGGTTTGCTCTAACTGTTCCTCTGCAGATGCCAGATCACCATTGACAACGTCAATTGCGCAAAGTCTATCCGGTGTGTTCCTTGGTGAGTTTGTTGTGAAGCATGCCTGTGCTGATACTGGAACCTGTGAACAGCGTACCTGATAAGACACAGGACAGTGCACACAAGTGCCTGCCTATGCACGGCAGCCTACCGCTGCAACGCATACGACAGTCATGCGGACATCAGCAACAGCCCTTGGTGAAGTTGTTGGCCTGCAGTATCATGCTCGGATAGACTTGCACGGGAAACACGTTGCTGACATCTGCAGAGTAGGAAAGGCTTTTCACGCTGGACAACATACGGAGCCATCAACATCGCTGCAGCTGGTCTCTGCACCTGTACCATCTTCTGCTCCCGTAGAGTTTCACTAAGAGTACCACCTCGACTTCAGTCCGTTATCGCCTCCAGCTTGCTCACTCTCGTGACCACCTTCCAATGCCAACCGCTGCACGACCCCAGTCTCTGCAAGCTACTTTTGGTGCGCCTCTTCAGTCTGCTGACACTTCCTGTAGCGTGCGTGGGGCCAGTCCCACCGCACTGTACATGCTCTCTTACATTGCGCCGTTGGCTGTTTGATCTATGCACGTCTCTACTGGCCTGTGCGGTGCCACCACCGCTACAAGCACTGGTGGCTGCCCCTGCTGCCAGCAACTGTCCAGCGAGTTACAACTGGCAGGCCGTGCAGAGGCAAACGGATGTAAGCCCTATTCAGGAGGTCCATCGCATCACCGCCTTGCCATTGATGTGCCGCAGGCAAGTTGACGATGCGTGCAGCCATACCAGGCACCTGCTGGCTTTGACGTGCTCCCTGGCCAAGGCATGGCCGTACTCAGCCGCAGCAGTGCCTTCCAGACTGCCTGCCCTTCAGTAAGTCTGCCCTTCAGTAATGCATTCGGCAGGAAGGCCGCCCCATGCACGCCTGAAGCCAGCTTGCGGATACTCCCTATCGGAGCATTGGCAACATCAGCTCCGGCGGCCGCCCTGAGTCCGACGATTCCCGCGAATGTACTCTGCCACGGAGAAACAGCATCATCAGCCATGTGTCCAGCGCCAGCCTGCTGCTCGGCATGGAGCTCGTCAAGGACTGCGGCACCAAGGCACGCCCCCCTCCTTGATGCGGCGCAAGCCGGCCAGCTGGGACTTGCACCACTCCCTTGCGTTTATCCAGCCGTTTAGCTGATGCATGTGACGCTGGTGCACATACCGCTAAGTGTTTGGCATGCTGATGCACATGCCGCTGAGTGTTTGTGCGTGTTGCCACGCTGGGCCTAGGCAGTGGTGGTGCATGTCACTTACAGTGGTGGTGCAAGTCCTTGACATGGCACTTGCTTCGGTGTGAGAGAGGGAGAGAATCGTCTCCCCGCAGCATCCCCGACAGGCAGTGACATTTCACATGCTCAGCTGTGACTCGTGCTGGATTATGTAGTGGCCACGTGGGCGTTCTTCAACCCCTGCTGATCCTGAGATAACAAGGGGTGTACAGAATCCACCCATTCCCCTGTCGCTGGTCACACAAGCTGCAGCCTCCGCCAGCGTATCGCAGGGCAAGGCGGCAGTTCTCTGACGGCCGTTTGCTACTTTGCGAGCCACGCCGCGGTGCAGCTGATGACGGCTGCTGATGGCGTATGTGGTCATGTGCAGGAGCAAGCGGGGACGGAGCTGTTGCAGGTGATGGAGGACATCAAGGACCGCCACAGCATCTTCCTCGGCAAGGGGGCCTCCAACGTCTTACATACCAAGCCCTCTGGTTGCTTCACGCGGCGACTGTTTGCTGTTTGCTTCACGCCCGCCGACGTTTGTTTCCTCATCGATCGCCTCGATGACGCCATCGCCTCCCTGTAGCCACCCGCACGGGGCACACCACACTGTGCCTGCGCGGGGCACGGTGCCCATGGTGCCCGTTGTGTCTGAACGTGGTCACGGCCGCGTGCCATCCCCGAGTCTGCTGTCAGGTTGAGCGCAGCAGCCCGGCCCAACAGCACGCGATCCGCGTGATCCGCCGATGATGCCGACAGGCATCAAGGCCTGGACCAGTTCAGTGCGCTGCTTGCCTTCCCACGTGCCTTGCGCAAGCGGGCGCCGCCGGCAAGGCGGCGCGGCCATCCTGACGTACTGGCGCCCGGACCTGGCTGGCCATCGATCAAGCCACCCTGCAGACATCCCTGGCGCATCCCGCTTTCAAGGTGTGCCATCACCCACACCTGCAACTGCCAATTGCGACACGTCTCCCATGACAAGGTGCACATCTGACGCAATCTGCCCGGGGAACACGAGGCTGGTGCTCACAGCATGCCATGGTATCCTATTACATCTGGTTTCCTGATTCGTTATGACTTTGACGTGCTTAGGGGAATGTTTGACGTGCGGCGGATTAGGCGCGCTACCCGCAGCGGATCCTGAAAGCTGCGCAATAAAAGCATTCGACTAGTGAGCCTTACGGCGCTGCCTGCTATGCAGAGCTCAGCGAACGCCCGTCGCCGCGGCAGGTGCCACCGGTTGAGCCCCACGGCGGCTGACGTGCAGAGCCCTCAGCAGGCGTGCCGCGCTGCTCAACAGAAGTGCTCGGCAAGGGGCTCGGGCTTCACCGGACTTGACACTGTGAGCGGCAGCCGGTCAGAGCGTGAAGCTGACGGCGTACAGTGTGCGACACGCACACGGTGCCAGAACGTTGCCGTGACGACGGCCTAGGCCGGGGCACTGGCAGCTAGAGTGATGTCCAGAGGAAGAGGCGGCTGTCGGGATACCAGCGCCACTAGCAGACGCTGCGGCCGGTGGTAGATGCTCTGACGGGAGGGGTTCTGACGGGCGCGTGGTGGGCGCGGATGCCGGTGTCGGGGCTGATAGCGCAAACGGTCAGTGATGGAAGGTCACGGACTGTGGCCACAGCGTGAGAGTGTACGTGTGATGGATGCCTAGCGTACCCACTGCACTCCATCGATATCTCTGTGGCGCAGCAATCGAGTGGATGACGAGGCGCGGGAACTGGTTCGTCCTGGGAGCACGCTGTTCACTCTGCGTCGGCCGCAGTTGCCCCCCCAGATGCTCCCATCTCATGGGCATCTCCTGGGCATCTCCCACGGCTGCAGCATGCGGTGCGCCGGCTTCTGCATGCTTGCATCACTGCTGTGATCATGACGTCACGCCCATGTGACTGCCAGCACCGGTACCCACAAATATCCAGTGAAGCGGCCCCATGCGCGTTCCTGGCTTTCATTGCCTGCCAAACAGCACGCGACAGCAGCTGCCTCTCCACGACCCCGCATCTTTGCTCTGAATCATGGGGTGGCTGAACTTGCACTTGATGCTGCCCCCCACGCGGCCTTTGCCCTCACGCCTGTGCCCGTGCAGGAGCGCTTGCATGTCGAGGTGCCTCCCTGGCTGATCTGGCTTGCTCACCGGCGAGCCCCACCAGCGAGAGGCTCGATTCATTCGCCGAGCGCCGCCCTGCCGATGTGTGCGCCTGGCACGCCACAGCCGGCCTCCACGGCGCAGTGACGCCGGCGGGCTCGTTGCACGGGCGCCCACGGGAGACGGTGGGCAATATGCATGCCTGCAACATCGACTACTGGTTGACCATGATCTGCTTGGCAGTGCTGCCCGTGAACCCTTCGTGTTCAGGGAGCCTGCTGAGTGGAAGCTCCCGAGGATGCGTCTAACCCGACGGGAGCATCAGCATGGACGACCACCGCACCGTGACGCGACACTGCAGCCTTCGTCCTTCTTCTCGGTTCGGCGAGTACACTGCCATGTGGGCGGCAAACCTGGTTTGCTTTTCTATGAAGCATGGTGCGCTGGCCTGCTACTGTGTGTTGCACTGTGATAGATAAAGGGCTGCCCCTCTGTGTGGGTGCATGCGGCCTACGGCTGGTGCTCGATTCGCTGCTAGCTTGACCCATGTGAGGCAGTAGTCACCCTGTGAGCAGGGAGCCACCCTGTGAGCATCTGAGCCCAAAACATTGTGTAATGCTGCTGTGGCTGGCCTGTGAGATCAGCACATGAGGTACAACATCTGTGAGACCAGCCGTGAGTCCTGTGCATGCAATCTGTGCACCAAGCTGTGAGCATGCTCACAGATGCCCATTTTGCCCTTTACAGGAATGTTGATACTGCTGCTAGGTGGCCAATAGCCTCCCGATCGAGCTGCCGTCGCGCTGTGCGGGGCAGCGAGCGGACCCTCGAATGAGCGGTGCCATTGTCTGCCCCAGATTCTCCTGCTTCCCCCAGATGCCCCTGTCTCATGGCACTCTCGCATGTTGTTAACACGCCGTGCGCCGCTCGCGACACTGCTGCATCACGACCCTGGGCAGCCGGCCACGCTTGTGTACCTGCCCGCACCAGCACCTGCAAACCTGTCCCGGTCGACCTGCATTGCGCACGCTCAATGCTCGCATCGAATGCTTTGACAGCGAAACAGCATGCCAGGGCTGCTGCATGTTCACAACGCTGGAATGCTTGCTCTGCTCCATTGGCTGCCTGGGCTGTGCGCGTAGCGCCGCTACTCTCACGACTCTGTTTGTGCAGAATCGCTGACACGTTGGTGGAGCCTCCTTGGTTGACCTGCCGCGTCCACCCACTGACCCGGTGAACTCCAATCCAACTTGGGTGCAAACTGGACAGCATGTTGTTGGCACCGGGTGTTGTCAGGCTCGCCCTCATAGGTCTGAAGAGCTGGAGCAGAGACACAGCTCAACCGTAGAGATGGATCAAAGGAACATGCCATGCTTAGTAGCAGGTTTGTAAGCAGCAGGTCGCGCTTGAGGTACCGGTCTGCACGGAAGTAGAGCTGCATAGATTGAGGTCACGTGTGCTGGCTGCGAACATGGCTGCACATCGTTCCAGTTCATTCCTTTTTGGTCCTGCCACGGGGTCTGCTACTGGGCAGGACCCTCATTCGCATTTGCTCTCGTATGGTGTGGCTGTGCATCTACACAGATTCTACAGGTTCCGCAGTCTACAGGATCATCTACATGTTGTCCTTGACGGGGATGTCATACCGCTGTATGGCTGCAAGCATTGCTCGATGTCGGCAGTTCTCCTCCAGTTCCACACGAGTATTGGTAGCTCTATGATCCACAGCACAGGGGTCCTACCCATCGACACTGAAATCACGATCAACAACGACAACACAGCCAGGGCACAACAGGGATGAGGCTAGCATCAACCGCATGACCATGTACAAGACTACGTGCCGGCAGGTACAGGTTTGGTCACAGGGCACCGATCAAACGCTGCTCATCGGGAAGTATCCTCGGTACATTCCGTCCTGTCGCCTGTCGAGCTATCTCACGTTGCATCTGTGTGCTGTACAATCTTGAAAGCTGGGACACACATACCTTGCCCACTGCCACCGATGTATGGCGTTTGCTTTACTACACCACAGTTACTATTCGTGCATCTTGTGAAGGAGGCCTGAAGCACAAGCTGGCTCTCTTCGCAGTGGCTGGAAGCTAAATGGCGTTCAATGGGACACGTGCTCTGGTATGGCCATGCCATATGCGCATTCCACCACTATGATGCACAAAACATTGCACTTCAGAGCCGACCATGCGTTCCCAGCTGTAATTATGCTTTGTATGTAGATTGCAGGCAAATGCTTCTGTAGCATGTCCCCTTCAATGCCGTCTTGTATGCTCCTGGCAAGCCGGCCGGAAACCTGACGTTTCGCGAGTCCGCCGTGACGCATGCGACCGCGAACGATACGCGCGTTCGGATGCACTTGAGGTGACACACGCTTCACTATGGCAATCCACTGTAACAGCATGGTTTGGACAATGGCATGCTCAAATTTCTGCTGGCATGATGCACAATTAACTCAGAATCTCAAGATAGGGGGGCGCTCACTCAGCTCTATGGTTCTCCCAGTCCTGTCGCGGACACCAGAAACATCCCAGACTGACTTTGGGAGCACTATAGGGCATAACTAGGTACTCTGGGAAGGGCTGCGGGCTTGTTTTGGACGTTTGGGGAAAGTGGTACATTTGGGCCAAAAACGTCTCTTTGTTTGGGGATTTTGGACAAATCTTCCCAAACTCTCTGACAGTGCTGTAACATGTCCCAAATGGCCTATGGGCGCCCCAAACTCGGCTACGGGGCACACGAATGACCTGATTCTGATCAGAGTGTATGCATGCACTTAATGGGACGCCTCACGCCACCAGGGACCCGTGTGGACACCTCTTCCTAGGTTGGAGGACGTGTGGGCTGGGTAATATGCAGACTGAGGTGGGTGGAGCTGCTCTGCTCCGCTCGCACCTTGTATAACGCCACATTCATGGTGACAACTGCGTTGTGTTTGGTGGACTGATAGCATTGGGCAACACAGATATGTCCCTTACTGTACATAATAATATGTATTTACGTGTGTGGTACAGCAGTGGGCACCGTGTGTAGCCAGGCATACACCAGTGGGAGGTGCTGCATGCAGATCTGAAATGTGCAGCCTGCCTTCTTCACTTCTCACCTTTGAAATTTGCTGGCCATGGGAGTGAGCCTATAATATCGAGTACTGCACTACAAGGGTGTTGGAAAAAGAATGGGCCGAAATGCCCCACTAACGAGGAAGTTGGCATGTTCTATACTTGAACCTTTCACGTATGGGAAGGTATCACGTGGCCACAGGGGCAAACGTTGGGCAGACTAGACTGCTCACAGCTGCGTAGTCACTCGTGTACGCCTGAGCTGAGTTTGCTCTGCCTGTGAAATGTCGTAGTGTGAGGTAGGTTGCAATATGCTCCTTGTATACTATAGAAGACAGGTGACCCCTCTTATCTGGCGGGAAACGCTCATGGAAGACATGTACACGATGAGATATTGCACATTCAATGAATTGGATCATGCTGTAGTGCTTTGTGATCACAGTCATGCAGTTGGAGGTAAGAGTTCTATCATCGGATACGCTCACCAGCCTTATGACCAGCCCCACATTGCAGCACAAGCACTATGGCATGCTCATATAGCTCACACTGCAGAAACAATAACGTAGATCAGGCAGCTACATTGCCTAGATAGTCTCACGAACCTACACAGGTCACTGCACGATGACTATGCCTTTCGAGATGGCCTGTGCATGTTGCTGCGCCACTCCAACCGCACCGCCGATCACATCGGCGTGCTGATCCTCCTCAAGCCCCTTGCTTTTTACCTTATACATTACTTTGAGCAGACTAATACACTCTGTCAGCGGTCCGTACACCGAGTGTGTACAGTCGGTACCCATGGCGGACACGCCGGCGGACCACAGACGGATCACGAACGGTCGTGACCAGGTACTATACAAGCTGGTGCAAGTGCGACCAATTGTTAGTGCTTTTTAAGTGTTGTTTATGCTTTGGGAACGATGGCAGTGCTTTGGGCGAGTTTGGGGCCTCGTTGAGGCAGTTTGGGGAAACATGGCATTTTCGACCGAAAAGGTCGTCCGGTTTGGGGCTTTCGCCACATCCCCCAAACGGCCCGCAGCCCTTCCCAGAGTACCTAGTTATGCCCTATAGTGCTCCCAAAGTCAGTCTGGGATGTTTCTGGTGTCCGCGACAGGACTGGGAGTACCATAGAGCTGAGTGAGCACCCCCCTCTCAAGATACCGGCATTTGCGGCAGCACATGCGATCGCCAATCACTCCAACTTCGAATTCCCTGCTTGTTCCAAGACCATTCCTTCCAGCTCAGGTTCATCACAAACGTGCGTTGCCCTAGTGGACCGCTGCCTTCGCCTCCTGTCAACGGGCTCGTCTGCTCAAGACTCGTCCGCAGCTGCAACGTTCGCGACCGCTCCCACCATCGTGAAGCTCTCTTCGACTTCTGTCGGCGAGCAGCCGCTGCCATGCTTCTTTCACTGGGAGCACACTGATACACTGCTG
This sequence comes from Ulva compressa, assembly GCA_024500015.1. Lineage (NCBI taxonomy): Eukaryota > Viridiplantae > Chlorophyta > Ulvophyceae > Ulvales > Ulvaceae > Ulva > Ulva compressa. Next base: position 87,796 of record JALKAD010000038.1, on the reverse strand, counting down.
CATTGCTTACTGGTGCGCTCTCGGCTACTGTTTCTACACACACATCTTGCCCTGGCTGCGTTGCTCCTGCGTCGATCTGCAAGTACGGAACACATCTGCCTGGAACTGTGGTCTCTGCTGACGTTTAGTCCGTCTTTCCATGCACGTATGCCAATCTGACGGATCTGTACAGACCGTAACGCTAGCCTCGCTGGCAGCTGCATCACTGTATGCTTGTGGCTGCACACACAACACACAACACAAGCGATGCGACACAAAAAGTCAGCAACAACTTCATCGTGCAACCAGATGTACATTGCATGGCAGTCGCTACCTCTCACAGTTTCCGTCTGCACCATGACTCTGAGGACACTCCGGTGTAGTGACTACACTGTAGTCTACCTCAAAGTCCATCCGCCCTCCGACCTTGGAATCAGCAGGGGCGTCAGTATCTTCACTCGCCTGGCTCTGCAGTAAGCCATGGCTGCAGCGCTCCAGAAGTTGTGTGCTCCGGGCAGCGAATCTGATGAGCACTCACCAACCAGTCAACGTTATGCAGCAAGTAATCAGGAAAATCCGCCAGGTGAGCCGCGGGTGGTGTGGCCAGTGGTGTGCCGTGGCAGCAGTACTGCTGATATGCTCACCTTGGACTCTCATATGCATGCAAGTGCATG